>JALPQI010027014.1:0-14346 GCA_025490895.1 Thaumatotibia leucotreta
CTAGTTTCTGTGGCCGTCTTGTTAACTTCCAGTGATTACCGGTCATGTTCCATTAACTTTTAAACTTCATTTCAGCTAAAGCTTAAAATACTCTAGAACTCCCCTGGACGTCTACTAACACGGTAAAGAAGTTAAAGCTCGAAATTCCACACACAACTCCTGTACCCTTACCTAGGTTGTGTTAACTCTGTGACTAAAATATCTCGCAAATCTGCAGGCGTACCGTCAGGGCCGGATTAGAGGTTGAGAGGCTTCGGGGCAACAAAGGAGTGGAGGCCCCCTGGCCCCCAATTATTTTCCAAATTAAGTAGACACTTTTTTTAGTCAAGTTTTTCAATATTTTTTTTATTTTGTAGAAACAAGTATAATATAGGTAGAGGTAGTATTTTATTATTTATTAAACATATAATAATCATAATCGGAAACGAGAATTATCTAAAATTAAATTTTAGCGTTAACGAACGGAATCTTCATAGTTTTTTCGCCGAAAAATCGTTGATGATTTCGCTGAAATCCAGATCCCGGAGTAGATCATTTTCAATACTAAAAAACAATTTTTTTTACTAGTGTTTACTAGTTGGTAGTTTAATCTCTAAGAAAATATCAGACCAATATTAGAAAAGTTCAATATTTTTAAAGACTATAAAGTGCGTTCCGAAAAACGGAAGGAAAAAAGTTTGAAATGGAAGTCGTATTTTTTTTTCGAAATCTCTATTGCCCGAGAAAGATATTTTTCTTGAAGTTAATCATACTGAACACTGAACTATTCAATTGTTCTTCAGTTCCGGCGACTGGCCTAGTCAAGGTGCCAATGCCATTCTGCTATAAGTACAAAGACGAGGAGTCTATCTTGCGGCGACATTCTGTCGCAATAATCTGGTACTAAGCCTACAAAGAGTCAAAGTTCTTAGTAAGGGTATTGACCGACTTGCTCATCAGTGGTTGCGGACTCGAGGTGAATTAGTTGCCGTTGTTTAAACTTAGGTAACTCTTATCAACGAAACTGTAAAACTGCCTGAACCTATGTTTCTAGCTTGTTAGACTCGACCTACACTGTTAGAACTTGGCCATAGATGTAAAGCGGCCAATTCGCATTAAGATTTTTTTATTTTATAAATCTTTTCAACATTTTATTTCGATATCAGTTCTTATAGGCTAGCCAATCAACTTCGTAAGTAGTAAAAATTACTCGATAATAAGTTTTGTATTGAACGGCCAAAAGTTAATCTAAATAAAATATGATATGAAAACATGATTTCACTCATAATTATTATTTTAACAACTATCGGGATATTTCACTATTTCTCTTAGGTACATCTACCTACATTTTGACACAGTTTTAGCTAGGTATCTACACGTAGGTACTTTATTATGATGAAGGTTACTTTAAATAAATTATTACATAGTGTTTGAATATTCTGAAATTAAGCACTACATAGGTATCTAGTCTTGAATATTAATTAGGTCACACTGAGCTTTTCTTATCTGATATTAATTTCTCTAAAACAAATTTTCCATTCAGGTTTCTAAGTGCTACTTTCAATATTTTTCTAGGTTACTAAAGTTATACTTATATTACCTACGCATCTTTCACAGCCTTTTGTTTGTCATCGTCAGTTGCCATCAGATATATCTTTGTGTACGGAGCGTTCAAAAATAACTGAACACTTCTAATAAAGGCGTATCCAGATTTTATTGAGCGCTCCGGACGTCACGATATGCCTGATATTTGTTGTAGTCCCAGTAGTTATACCTACAGACTTAGTTGCTGATTGAACTTTGTCAACTTAAGTAATGCGCTTTAAGGCGTTGCTGGTATTACTTGTATTATATTTATAGGTGAATATTAGGTAAAGTTAGGTATTTACCAGGTTAGGTGGCATACTTAACGCTTGCGTAACGTACTATCTGCCGTATCAGCCGTAAGAGTATATTTGTCACCAGCCCAACTCTTCCCGCGGGTATCGTAAGAGTCGACTAAGTGATTGAAGTGTCACTGACCATTCTTTGATAAAAGATTGTTGATGGGCAGCATCGTCATAGTGGACACATTACTGCAATTGCCAATCCGCTTGCTCGGCCTGGCTGTTATAGGCATTTATGAAATTCGTTCGTTATACAAAACGTGATTCGTCGAAATTCGTTGATTTCGTAGAGTGGGGGATAGAATGAGCGAATGCTCGTTTGATCTTAATCCACCTTAATGCGTCTATACTCACAGTTAATAGGAGAGGCCTACGTCCAGTAATGGGCTGAGATAGGCTGATGATGTAACGCACTATAATATAAAAAGCTTGTGATTGTAGATAAGCGTTACTAAAACTTTATAACACAGAATCAACCATTTCTAACCACAAACCTGCACAAAAGAACAACAGCAGAATCATTCCCGCTACTCTCACACGCTAGAATTTCCCGGGCAAACAATTTTCCACATGCCGAGCAAAACTTCACTAAACTCCAGAGTTGCGCTCATTTTCCGGTTAGGCTACAGTACTAATTGGTGAACCGTCAACGAACAGTCACACATTTTCACTGACCGCCGGCGGTCCAGATTGAATTTAAATTTGTGTAGCGGTACTACACATTGCAATTCACGGGGCGCCTTGGCGCGCCCATCGATCATATTAATTAAACACGAGTTAAACTGTCCTTTCGATATGCGTGTACGCCGCATATGTGCTAGAAAGACTGAACGTATCCTGTTGAATACATGCAGATCTTATATTGGAGATATGCTAGTTAGACAAGCTATTTGTTATGTTGGTCTGCGTACCTACTGCTTTTAAAATTATGGCACTGTAGTCCCTAACTGAATGCAGACAAGCATTGGAGTGAACGTATCCAGTACCAGACTAACATTTAACTGGAGATAGGTAGAAAATATATGGTATCAGAGGTCAACCTTACACTGGTAGATTTCATCGCCCGCATCGAAATAAAAGCTATAATTTTATGGTTCCTTTCACTGCGCGAATGATATTTATATGACATTGTACTATAATTTATGTCTAGTACAGTCGCCATCAGATATATTGGAGCAACTAGGGTGCTCACTAATATCTGAGCAGGCCTTTATTGTCATGGCGCTAAAGTGCATGTTCATATATTTTTGAGCGCTGTGGCAGCTCCGATATATCTGATGGCGATTATACCTGCCAGCGCAATTTGCAAACAAATGACTAGAGTTAGAAAGTACTTAGGCTTTAAGTGCCGAACAAACATGAACGTAAGAGCCTCACGGTTAGCATTATATTGGATTCCGCACACTCTCTGCTAAGCTTCATACAGTCGAAGAAAACTATAGGTCGAAGTTTACGAGCTCTAGGTATGAAGAAAACATAAAATGGATGCAAATTTTTAAAATCATTCCATCCTTCTTTAGATAATCTTTTTTATCCATTAAAACACCAAGCGGTTGGTTTTTTACCCATCAATATACCTAGAGCGGTTGGTTTTTCACCCAATAAAAACTCCTAGGGGTAGTTTTTTTTTTACGCAAGACTGACAAGCTAAATAAATGCCGCGTACCTACGTGGAAATTATCTATACAACAAATTACTCAGCCCACTTTTTGTATTTTTTAAAGACAGAATTTTCTGCTCTACACAATGGCGAGGAGGCAAGAACGCATTTTTTTTTAATTTGCCAATTTAAGGGTTAAATGATTGGGTTTTTGTATATTTTTAGAACAAATACACAAGGCGAGAGAGATCCAAGATCAAAAGCAGAGGTATACCTATGGGAGCAAAAAAAATATTTCTGGGTAGGAAAACGACAAAGTCAGTTAAAAATGCCATGCTTACTAGCCCTACCTGCTGCTCTATTTTATGTATGAAAATGATTTTTGGGTCACACCCAAAAATGAACCATCCTGGGCATCCTGTGGTTAGTATTAAATGCTATTATGCCAGTACCTTATTAAATATGTGTACAGGCATAGGCGCCTTGTATAGATCCTATCACTCAAGAAGACTCGTGCAACAATCTATGCCTAATACATAAGTACATAATTTTAATTGCTTAACCCGGTGCCGATTATTTAAGATTGTTTCTGCAGAGACAGAGAATTGGAGAGTATAGCTCCATCCGTACAACTCACGTAAGAACTTACCGTTTTAGGTAATCCCGGTCTGTAAGATTTTACGTGATGACTGCTAATGCGAACACCGAAGTTCATACATTTTGGGGATTTCATCATCATCGTCAGCCTATAATTGTCCACTGCTGGACGTAGGCCTCTCCTGTTAACCATGCGTATAGACGCATTAGGAGGTAAGTGCCCATAATCGTCACGCCGGGCAAGCGGATTGGCGATCGCAGTAATGTGTCTATTATGGTGACGCTGCTGTCCAACACCAATAGGCCGTGTGGTGACGGCACTAAGAATACATTTGTCATGTTTTGCAGTAACAGAGGAAAAACTATACCATGTGTTATTGAAATGAAGCACTGAGATTCAGATCAACATGCAAATTTTAACTTTCGTGGTTCTAAGCAGAATTTAGCTATAAGTACCTACCTAGGTACCTACCTAAAACTAATAGACATTTCTTTCCATTAATTAACTTTCGTAAACTGAATTGTAAAGTTAATTTCAATATTTTAACCAGTTGAAAACGTTTGCTAATGCATAGGTAGGTACCTAAGTATTTCTCTGCATGATAGTAACAGACTTACCAAAAAATAATTAATTTGAAATTAATCTAGCATACCGGGCTTATCTCACAAATAAAAAAACCGCCATGAGAAAGCCGGGCCGGTATTCAAAAACGGGTGGGGCGATTAGGTATAATTAAGCCCAATATTCATGGTTTTTCATATTTCTAATATAATACCGACAAAAAGCGAAGAACTAGGCGCGAATGCGCAAACAACAATAATAACAATATGCAAAATTGATTCCACACAAGCGTCAGCGGCTTCGCGCCGGGATTCGCTTAACTTAAGTGTACATCCAGAGTCGCGTTTTATAAAGTTACATTTTATAATTTCGCTGTTCGCCTCTCTAAAGCACGCACGTATTGGCTAGAAAGAGAAGCAAACAGTAAAATTGTAACTTTACTAAACGCGGCCCACGGCCCACGGCGGTAATGAAGGTGAAAGTGGCAGGATGTCTTGTACCGTACCGTCTATTTGGTACCGTCCAATGTCCAATACAGGCTTAAAGTGCAGATTTACACTTGGTTAAATTTAGGATTCTAAAATGATTTAGAAACCTGGGGGGCGATTTTTGAGATTCGAACGCTCGAATCTTTCATTCGAAAATGAATAAAAACGATGAAATGCTATTTTTGAGATTCGAGTGATAGAAAGTTCAAAAACGACTGCGGTTGACCATTCGTATTCAATTCTATTGATAGAAATTGGAGAAGTATGTAGATACTCCAATAAAGTGTCACTGTCAAGTCTGTCAACTGAGACCCTACCGCGAACCACGAACAAAGTGTTGGCTCTCTCTCGCACTTGTGAATTCGTACGTAAGTGTGATATAGGCAACACTTCGTTCGTGGTTCGCGGTAGGGCCTCTGTTGATGTTTGTTTGTGTGCACCATAGATTATAATAACATTGATCGTAGATTTACGTTCCGATTCACTAGCGGTACATGTTTTTTTTTAATAAAAACCGTTAAATAATGTTTAATATGTTATAATTCATTATTATTATTAGCTAGAATATAAATTTCGACGTCAGTGTGCCATAATTTAGCTTTATTACATTAAATTTAAAAAACCGGTAAATATCGACTTTCTGCGTGCAACGTGTCGCAAAGATATCGATAATCAATCTCTAGCTTTTCGAGTGTGACTTTCAAAAATAGGGTATATTGGCTTCATTCGAAAATAGTCGTGAAAAATTTTGTCATTCGAATTTGAATTCGAACGGGAATTTGAATTCGTGCGATAGAAATTCAAAAATCGGCCCCCTGGCCTGCTACCGCAAACACCGAAGTTCGTAAATTTCGGGGATTTGTCTCTGTTATTTATTCCTACGAAGGCGTCGTTTGTGCGTCGAGTGACAGAGAAAAATCCCCGGAATATTTCGGATTTCATAGTTCGCGATAGGGCTTAAATGGGATTTAAGTGTAATCGCGTTTTACCACTAGGCCGCTCCTCACTTATGCGCGAGTCGCAAACACGTATATGCGAGCGTTTTGACACAAAAAATCCTTCAAGCTCTACTATAAAATCAGTATCATTTGTAGAGCTCTCCCGGAAACCACGTACAATTTTGGTGGGTTATACACTTTCACGATTGTCGCTTCCAACTAGTAACAAATTGCGGCAACGGCGCGCCGGTACAACCCTTTTCCTTGTATTGTCAATGTCAATTTGTCAAAGTCACGAAGACAGAGACTTTCTTTCATTCATTCAATTCAATTCAAAATTTCGATTCACATCGCACCACACGGAGTATAAATTGACCGCCACTGCAAATTACAATATTTTAAAATATTAAATCTCAAGTTAATCTCTGAAAATGGCCCTAGTTATGGAGAACAAAAAGATTTTGGAGTTTCTTGAGCTCGTCGGTCGTTTGAAGGTACACCATTTCTGCAATATAATGATTATCCTTAGTCTCTAGTCACATCAGATTAATAAGAATCCTATTTTTCAGCATGAGAAAAGAACTGGTTGGGTGCTATGCGACATCGACGATTGCGAGTCTATCGCTGGTCACATGTATCGGATGGGCATGATGACTTTCCTGCTTACTGAAGAGAACAACCCAACTAAATTGGATCGGTTTAGGTGTCTTCAAATAGGTGAGTTTTCCAATTAGATTGTAATCAAATAACACTAATAACTTAAGAGACAATTAAGTTATCATTCTTAAAGGGTTGGACATGCCTGTATAAATTGGCTGAAGTAATTTGAATACTAAACTTCTTTATGTTGATCATAATACACAATGAAGGATATGCCAGGCTTAGGTTTGTCAGTTATTTTGCTCACAAATAAAATAAATGCTAAATGATTTATAAGTTACTTAGTTGTACAGCTATCAGCTAAAACCTTTTGAATACCATATCAAATACAAAATTGCTGATGCCATATAATGGGTATTTCAATACTACATCAAAGCATTTTGCTTGTACACATACATCTAAATTGCTCTGTATACTGCTCTGAAACTTTTGTATATGTAATTTAGTGATTAAATTATATGGAATGATCAAACCCATGATCTCTTAAATGCGATTCAGTTTAGGTTCAGCTTAACAGTTATCTTATGGAACTGACACTTTGCGATTCAGATGAGGTCCTAAACTGAATTGCATTAGTACATTGTGGAACGCTTCCTGAATAGAGTATATACAGATTATATCAATCATGCACAGGAGAGAAACTAATCTCTGATCCGTCTATGGAATGGTACCCATGATTGTCATTATTGTTCAAGTCTTAATCAAGGCCATGCCCCTATAAAATGTTGGAATGACCATAATATATTATAGTACTTAACATCTTATTAGCATTTTAAACTCATCAATATTCCTACAAGGTCTTTTGTGATGTAATAAATTTCATACTCAATAATCATGTTAAGGTTATAATTATAATAAAGACACAGTTTGAAAAGATAATTTCTCAATTGTAGAACTTATTGAAAATATTAGCACCTTTGCTGCAGCAATTGGCTTGTTACAGTGAATGTGTCAAATTTTTTGATAAAAAATATTTGTTCTATCTCTCTCTCTATATATCAGAAACTGCCCTTCAAATAGTGTCAGATACCTGGCCTGTTTAAGATGGCATGCCCGTGAAAGAATTGCCAGCTTATATGAGTTATATCAATTATCCTGCGAAAACTAAGCCTGCAGGTTCAATTCCTGCTTTGGTCTGCATTTTTCTAAGCATTTTCTTAAGATGCATTCAGACCAAACAAGCATTCGCTTTTCTATCCCCCACTACGAAATCAACGAATCACGTTTTGTGTAACAATCGAATTTCGTAGAGTAGGGGGTTAGAATAGCGAATGCTCGTTTGGTCTGAATGTACCTTTAGTATGTGATATATGTTTCAGTTTAAAATTATACATGTACCTACATTTAAAGTTGAAATTTGTGTGAAGGTATATTTTAACTAAAATTTTACTTCCTTCTATATCTGCGTTTTTTTATAAATAGTAACATGTTATTCAAATAATCTTCAATAACTTTCATACAACAATGTTCTATGTATAATTCTAACGGTCTTGCACTGAATTGAGAGATACTCTTGTTTTGTTTCCTCAAAATATCTAACCTTGTGATAACAAAGACAAAGATCTCTTTCAGAACTAATAATAATGTGTTCCCAAATGCTTGTTGCCATAAATGTCCCTCTCACAAACCTATTCATCATTCATGTTAACTACCACTGCATTTAAAGTGGGTTAAATGGAGTACCCACTTCATAAAGTAGCACTATTTAAATCAAGCTGTACTTCAGTGTCAGCTATGAACATTGATTTTTTAAAAGAATCTTTTTTATAAAATTTTCTTCGGTTACCGCGAGGATTAGAATTAGTTAATATACGCGAGTTTATCCGTTTTCATAGTTTTATTTATTTTTCATAATTTTGCTCAAAATAATGTTTGTTATCATACATTCTTAGATAAAGAATGTCACAAAGCATAGCTTGGACAGTGTGATACTAGAGAACAATACAATATAATATACCTACTTAATTATCTGTAGATAAATGGGTCAATCAACTTATTTTGGTCTGATATTTTCCCACAATGCCATTGTTTCGTCCTTCTAGCTTACGTCATGTTCTAAAACCTGCCTTGTCATTTCCCATAAGGACGGAATTGGCTTGTACCTTTATCTGAATTAAACGTCTAACCCCCTTATTCATATACGTTTGCTAACTTAACAAGCCGCTATTAATTGTTTGTCCCTTTCGGTCTTAACAATGTGTCCATAAGAGCAAAAGAGATAAACAATTATTAGCAGCTTGTTAAGTTAGCAAACGTTTATGAATAAGGGGGTAAGGGTATAAGGTTATGGCAAGCGACAAAATGGGATGTTTTACTGAACCCGACCGTGGAATTCGACCCAACGTAAGTCAGCAATCGCGGCTGAGGCCTAAACCACTCGGCCACACGGTCTTCGTAGATACCGGTCAAACCTCGAAATACCCCAGTAGGTACTCAATATTTTATGTAACTAACAACATGCTATTTTTGAATTCCACCATTTAACAAAGAATTTAGATACATTGTTCTTTTGTATGGAGAAAATACCGGTATTCGGCATTCCCTGTGTTTACCCTTTACTGGCACCGGTCTCAAGAATGACCACCCTATAAGACTTTCTTTCTTTTGTATATTTTTTTACACATCTTTTTGTACTACAGGATGGTGTTGAAGTTTGAATCCAGAATTGTTTTGTGTCTTGCCCATTTAAGGGTTAAACTATCATATAATAACTTCATATCAATTTAATTACAGCTCTAGTCCACGATTTGGCCGAATGCATAGTCGGAGACATCACACCTCACTGCGGAGTGTCTCCCGAGGAGAAGCACAGACAGGAAGATGAGGCTATGAAGAAAATAGCAGAGCTCACTGGGTTTGCTGGTGACAGGATGTATGAGCTTTATAAGGTGATTTGATGACAATATTTTTTCTTAAATATGACGAGTGCACAGTGGATCGAAATGAATAAAAAACGGACATTCGCATTTTTTCTAAAAATGCTATATTAATAAATGCTCTTCTGTTGGAAATAATACAAGGAATAAAAAATGTTATTTAACATTTTTCAAAATAAGGCTTATTTTAAGCAGAATAAAATAAAATGTGTTTTTTTGTATGAAACAAAAAAATAGGTATCTTATTGTAGGAAAACCGTAACCGATCCCGCTTTCAAACCTTTGGAAAATCATTGTCCTAGTTTAGAACAGTAGAAAATAGTTAAAGCCTTATCTCAGTAGGTGCCCGTTTTCGTTTAATAGTCCAATCAAAAGTCAGTAAATACAACATTTTCTTAGTTAACTTTTTTTTTTATTTCATTAAAAATACGGTATATTCATGAAAATTTAGTATAAAAATAAAATATTTGTGACATTTTCATACAGATAAATACAAGTTTTCTCAAGAAAATGGTTAAAAATTAAGACATTGAAATCAAACATTTATTGCGATGTTTTTACTAACTATGGTAGTAAAAAGATATACTTACTATATTGTTGATTTCAAGATTTTCAAGTATATGTTTACTATCAATAAAATCACCGCAATAAATGTTTCTAATTCAATGCGATATTCTTATAAAAAATTGTATTTATTCTTAATAAAATGTCACAAACATTTTATTTTTATACTAAATTGTAATGAATATACCGTTTTTTAACGAAAATAAAAAAATAGTTAACTAAAGAAAAATGTTGTATTTACCGACTTTTGATTGGACTAAAAAACAAAAACGGGCACCTACTGAGATAAGGTTTAAACTATTTTCTACTGTTCTAAAGTAGGACAATGATATTCTAAAGGTTTGAAAGCGGGATCGGTTACGGTTTTCTTACAATAAGATACCTATTTTTCAGTTTCATACAAAAAAAACCCATTTTATTTTTTTCTGCTTAAAATAAGCCTCATTTAGAAAAATGTTATATAGCATTTTTTATTCCTCATATCATTTTCAACCGATAAGCATTTTTTAAAGTAGGATTTCTAGGAAAATATGCGAATGTCCATTTTTTACTAATCTCGATCTACTGTGGAGTGGTGCCGATCGCACCACTCGTGCCAGACGGCGGTATTTCGTGTAAAAAAATATACGGGCATGACTGATATTTTTTTATTTAACACTATTGTATACACACTCGAGCAAATGTTTTGAAGCAAAAATATGATATAATAAATAAAGTTTATTTTAAAGTTACTATAGGAAGTATTAGGAACCACACAGTGTGGCACGGGTGGGGCCGATCACTGAATATGACACATATCCATTATAGAGAATTCGCTTTTTTGTACATATCATACATATGTATATCATGTGTCACGTATATGTTCATAGTCGTGGACATATGTTCTGAAATGTATCTATGCTGTTAGAATAACATAGATACATTTCAGAACATATGTCCTAGATGCAAAGGTCTAAACTGTTAGTATATTTTTGTGAGCCGACAGTACTTTTATTCTTATTGAAATGCTAAATGAATGAGTATGTAGCTACTCCTTTAATCTGCTATTAAGTGAGGAGCATTTTAATCGAAATGCATTGTTCTCTTAATAAATTCAATAGTGAGTGTTGTATTTATAACTTTAAAAAACACATAACCACAGTCGGGGCTGATACAGAGATATCAAACTCTAATAAAATTGTCTATGGGTCTACACTAATTACCTACTTGCAAATTCACTATTTCTTTCGTTGGACCTTGAACGTGTCATTGGTAAATCCGCGTTTCCACTTAGTGTTTTGAGCGAGCATTCACTTGTTCGTGGGCTGATGAACGAACTTTTGCTATGTGAAATCCTGTTTTCATCTGCCCAAGAACGAACGAATGCTCGCTCAGGACACTAAGTGGAAACGCAGCTGTAAACAAAATGTTGTAAGAAAGATCATACACTCGTGAAATTTGGTGACACGAGACGATTGTGTTTGAATCAAAATTACATTAAATAAAACCACCTCGGAACTGAATACGATTTCAGTACGTCCATCATTAAAAACCATCCATGTCCCACTTTCATCATGGAATCTGTGAAAGCAAGGCCCCTGAGAGCCTACCTCGATCGAACTACGATGAACGTGCTGCCTCTCTTTCGCACGTGTAAATTTGTACGTAAGCGTAACAGAGAAGCAACACATGGAATGGGTTTCGTAGCAGGCCCTCTAGTCTACCCAACTTTACGGAATTCTCCTTTTGTTTCAGGAATATGAACACCAAACTTCTCCCGAAGCAAAGTTCGCTAAAGACTTAGATAGGTATGATATGATTTTACAAGCATTCGAATACGAAAAACGTGAGAATTCTCCGAAAAAGCTACAAGAATTCTTTACAGCAACAGAGGGTAAGTTCAACCATCCGTTCATAAAGGATTTAGTAACGGAATTGTACAGGCAGCGAGAGGAATTTGAAAAGAAATGTATTGTAAATGGTACCACCTAACTCTTGCGTAGGAAAAATATTAAGTTTAAAATTTGAGTTTATGAAGCGCAACAATATTAATCTAAGCTTATTTAAATACTCGGTCAGACGCGCGTTTTGAGAGCGGAACGATGGCGGGCCGCGAGTGTTATATTATGCTAGCGCGACTAGCAAAAGATGGCATTCTACAATCGTATACAATAAGGGATAAGTAATAAATGACAGATACGAACGAAAAGTCACGTGACCATTTCCATACAGTATTATTGTCACGTGACTTATCGTATACTTTTGGAGCTGCTGCTCTCAAAACGCGTGTCTTACAGAGCCTTTAATCTCCAGCAGGACTGGTGAATAATGACAGATCTAAGACATCTGAGTATAATATTACGTTTTATACTGCGGTCCCGTTTAGGCGGAGAGGAGCGGAGATGTGCAAAATTGGCCAATGAGACCGCAACTCAGTGTTTTGAATTTGAAGAATGTACCTAATTGATCAATTTTGCACACCTTAACTCCTCTCCGCCTCAATGGAGCCGCAGCCTTATGCTGCTTTGTTACAACCACAGACCTTTAATATTTATTCCACAATGTTAGGAACTAAAAACAAACCCACTTACTACTATTGAACAGTACCTATAGTGAGGAACATAAGTTAGGGCTGGGTTCAAATATTTCAATTATACTTGTGATGATGAATATTAACTCTCCACGTTGATCTACCGCAAACTTCTAAATACGTAAATTTCGAACATCTATCTTTGTGCCACCAAAAGCGTCATCGGACAGGTTATTCCCACCTGTTACACCAAGTTGTCGCCAGTGGTACAACATGGTGGTGGTGTGGTGGGCTGTTACGACTAGTGTTGATGATAACGACTGAGGAAACAAAGTTCTCAGTAGTTAACTAGTTACCACCACTGAAGTTCCAAGTTGTTACCACTAATAGCAATCAGCAGTGTTATTCACTAAGGAAACCGCCTTGCTGTCAGCAGTGTGTCAGCGCTACGGCAGCGTCGTGCCTAAAAATGGTATTCACTAATGCACTTTAAACGACAAGCTTTTTTTAGCGCTCGGCGACGAATGCGGCGTGAGCTGGAACTACACTGCGTCGAGAGTTTGACGTTTAATGTACGAACTTCGTATCCTCTAACGAAAAACAGCGACGAACTCGCTCACAACCTCGCTCACAGCCTCGATTCCTAATGTCAAATAAAACAGCTAGGATTTTAGACAAGGCTGTCTCGACGTCGAGCTCGTTGACGAACGCAGCGTCGAATATGTGAATAAGAGAATAGCATAGCAGGCGGTAACAGGTGGGAATAGCCCCATCGGAGTGAAAGAGATGCCCGACTAATTCAGACTTTCGCAGTGGGCTTACTTAGTAACCCACCCACACGGCAGTAGGGTACCTAACTCGATCGGTATATTTACCGCGCTATTCTAATGAATCTAAAGTGATAAACTCGGCAGTGAATATCTTAAACGAACGTTGACATGCATATTATGTATTATTTTCAAACCGGAATCAGAAAGGGATTCGAAAGTACCTACTGTTGACACTACAAATGACACAACATTTACCAAGAAGAGATATGTTTCTAGATGTAATGAGTGATTAATCAAATAAATATATCCTTGTCAGCCTCCGTAGCCTAGTTGGTAGTGACCCTGCCTACGAAGCTGGAGGTTCCGGGTTCGAGTCCCGGCGAGGGCAATATTTGCCTATTTATTTTATCACAAATATTTGTTCCTTGGTCATGGCTGTCTATGTATTTAAGTATCTATTATATATATCGTCGCTTGGTACCTACATCACAAGCCTTAATTGAGCTTACCGTGGGACCAAGTCGATTTGTGTAAGATGTCTCAAGATATTTATTATCCTAGATTGACTTATACACTGTTGTGTTAACAGTGCTTCCCAATTCCATTCTAATCTCGGCTTGATAATATTTAATCCTCTGCCACTGACGTGGTCACGTGACGTGAAATTATTGAATCTTGTTGTGGCGTTATTGCAAAATACAGGTGTCTGATAGACGTAACGTCAGTCGCAGAGGGTTAAATACCGTAGCAGTACGCAGCAGTAATTATTTTATGTGTGAATATGAATAACAGTGTGTAGTGTCTTAATTATTAGAAACAATATTCATTAAATACGTATTTTAGCCCGGGTGTACACCTGTGAGTTCTTACGTAAGCTATACTAAGGCCAGCCTTACACCTGTAAGTTCTTACGTAAG
>JALPQI010027015.1:0-10494 GCA_025490895.1 Thaumatotibia leucotreta
CACAGACCAAGTCTCGTGCCCCAACTCAACAGTAAATAAGGTACATTCTTGCAGGTTAAGCTCATTTTATGATTGTTGGTTAAATGTTGCCCATAATAGCGAAGTTTTAACTTGGATTCGAGAGGGATATAAAATCCCTTTCTCTAAACGCGTTGAACAGCTGCCAGTAAACCACCCCGCTTACTCACTAACCGAAAGTCGCGAAATGTCACTTGCGATCAATAAATTAATAGAATTAGGTGCTATCACTAAATGTGAAGCATCAAGTAACCAGTTTGTTTCCAATATATTTTTGACGCCAAAACCGAACGGTGAAAAACGATTTATACTAAATCTAAAATCGCTGAATAAATTTTTACCTAAAATTCACTTTAAAATGGAAGACCATCGGACTGCGGCCAAGTTAATACCACGAGATAGTTACTTAGCAAACATCGACTTAAAAGAAGCGTACCTTCTTATCCCTATTCATGTTTCAGATCGGAAATATTTACGTTTCCAATTTCAACCTTATGGCTCAAAACATACATTAACATACGAGTTTAATGCCTTACCATATGGCCTATCATTAGCCCCATGGGTCTTTACTAAAGTCATGAAAGAAGTTATAACGCAATTAAGATCCAACGGCCTAAAATCAGTCATGTATTTAGACGACATACTTTGCATAGGCGACGACTATGCTGACTGCGTCAAAAATGTAAACGAGACTGTTAAGTTATTGGAGTGTTTAGGTTTCGTTATTAACTTTAGTAAAAGCTCTCTGGACCTAAGCAAAGTTGCAAGTTCTTAGGTTTCAACTTTAATAGTCTAAATCTGACCATGTCATTGCCATATGACAAACGTACTAAAATTGCCCAGTTGGTTAACAAGTTTATGAAATTGTCTCGTTGTAGCATCCGCGAATTTGCCCAACTGATCGGTGTACTTATCGCAGCCTGTCCTGCAGTTCAGTATGGTTGGCTGTATACAAAAATTTTAGAACGCCAAAAGTTTTTAGCGTTACGGAATAATAATGACAATTTTGAAGCCAAAATGGCATTGCCCGAAATCATTCGCGCCGACCTAAAATGGTGGGTTTATAATATTGCAACCACTGAGAGCCCTATGAGGGACAGAGAAGTTTAAATACGAAATATTTACAGATGCCTCTAGATCGGGCTGGGGCGCCGTATGCGGCAATAAAAAAGCAAACGGGTCATGGAAAACTGTTGAGGCGGAACACCATATCAATTATTTAGAATTACTAGCGGCGTTCTTAGGCCTTAAAAGCTTCGCTAACGACTTAACCAACTGTGCAATATTATTACGGATTGATAATACTACAGCTATTAGCTATATTAACCGCATGGGTGGTATACAATTTCCTCATCTGAATAACTTATCGAGGTCTATTTGGCAATGGTGCGGAGGAACGCCAAATTTGGTTGTACGCGTCTTACGTGAACACGAAAGACAACCGCGCAGACGAGGAGTCTAGGAAAATTAACCCCGACACTGAGTGGGAGCTGTCTGATGATGCCTTTAATGCCATTGTAAAGAAATTTGGTCATCCAAATATAGATTTGTTCGCTTCTCGCGCTAACACTAAGTGTGACGCATTTGTCTCCTGGAGACAAGAACCCGATGCGAAAGCCGTAGACGCATTTACGCTCAATTGGAGCACTTGTTACTTCTACGCATTCCCTCCGTTTGCGGTAATCCTTAAATGTTTACGAAAGATTGTGGATGATGAAGCTGATGGAATTCTTGTTTTCCCTTATTGGCCTTCACAGGCATGGTTTCCCTTCATGACCAAACTCGTGAAGTCGGAAATTATTACGTTTGTGCCTCACAAACATTTGCTAAAATCTCATTTCAGAGAACACCATCCCCTACACGCAAACCTTACCCTGGCTGCCGCGAGGCTTTGCGGGCGGCGTTCATCCAGCGCGGAACCCCACTAGAGGCGCTACCTCTTATGCTGGCTTCTTTAGCCCCGACAACCATAAGTCAATACAACGTAACCATAAAATATTGGTGGAAATATTGTATCTCAAAAAATATTGATGCTTATCACATGTCGATTCCTGACGTTCTTTCATTTTTAACGGAATTATTTAATAAGGGTTGCTCTTATAGTTCCTTAAACAGTCACCGCTCAGCATTATCTTTACTGCTCGGCAGTGAAATAGGCAGTGACGACTGCGTAAAAAGACTCTTGAAAGGAGCCTTCAAATTAAGGCCTGTCAAACCAAAATATGACTCCACATGGGATCCCCAGATTGTCCTGAATCACCTGTCATCGTGGTATCCCCACTCCGATATATCCCTCGAAAAAATCACTAAAAAGTTAGTTACTCTTTTAGCACTCTGTACAGCTCACAGAGTGCAAACCCTATCTCTCATAAAATTAGAATATATTTCAGAAATACCAGATGGAATAAAAATTAATATAGTAGACCTGATCAAGACTTCTGCTGTAGGCCGAGAACAACCCTTATTAAACCTACCATTTTTCCGCGAAAAACTAAGCATCTGCCCTGCTACAACCCTTAAGGATTATATTTTTGTCACAAAAAATTTAAGGGTTGGTAGCACAGGAACACTTCTACTTACGTACAAACGACCACACAAGGCTGCAAGCAGCCAGACGTTAAGTAGGTGGATTAAAGAGGTACTTCTCGAAAGCGGGGTCGACGTTAATATTTACGGCGCCCACAGTACGCGACACTCTGCTACTTCGACAGCCTTTGCGGCTGGTATCAGCCTAGATACCATTAGAAAAACGGCTGGTTGGACCAGCACCTCTAAAACTTTTGCGAAGTTCTATAACCGACCAATAGTCAATAATGACAATTGTTTTGATTTCGCTAGATCGATTTGTTTACATGAAGCAAATGTCAATGATGATAACAATGATTTGTAACCATTGTATTTTTTTGTGTGTGTTTTGTAATATTATACACCTTTGTGATTATTAGGCATGTGTCTGTGAGAATAATAAAATTACTAAAACATTAAACAAATACAAATGTTTTTATTTTACACAAAACTTTAAACTCTAAACATCTACCTGTTAAACATTATATCGAGAATGAAGCGATAAAATATAATAGATGATTAAACGAACTTTCCTAAAGTGAAGTTCGATCACTATTATATGAGTCGCTTCATTCGAAGATATAAATATAATCACCCGCCCACCCGTAAGTGGCCCAGAACATAAGATTAAAGTTTTGTGAGTGACTCTAAAAAATGAGACTTGCAGCAGCGCCCCGCCAGCGGGTGGCTGCCACCGGAACTACGTAAACCAATTCTGAATCAAATGAAATACTCTAAAAGCGTGCAAGTTGCCTGTAGGTTTAAGGGACTACCTGTTAAACATTATATCTTCGAATGAAGCGACTCATATAATAGTGATCGAACTTCACTTTAGGAAAGTTCGTTTAATCATCTATTTATAGGAAATAAAAATAAAAGGCCCGCATTTTCTTGAACCTTAAGATGACGGCTATCAGGAAAAATATAATATTCATACCTTCGGAAAACTTTACATAGCCAATTGTCATAATGTTGAACTCAAACTTGAAATCAGCCTAAAGAACTATGCTAAATTTTGTAACGAATATTATGTCACACTATAAAGAAACACTGTAAAGAAAAATGGTAAAACTACAACAGGAGTTATATTAGATTAGATAAAAGATTTGTATAGATAAGACTAAACTGCGAGGACTTACACTAGGTATGCAAAGATTATCCACAAAGCCAGACAAAGTCTGAACTTAGTTCTTTAGTTTTAGATATGTATGAAGTAAACAATCTTGACGTGGTTTTATATTGAACATTGTTAAGAAAGTCTTTTTAAATGTTACTAAATTCTTACAAGAATGCATCTTCACTTACAAGTTGCTGGAATGAAAGGTTTTTGTAAATGACATACTTAAATTATCAATTTGAAACCTACAGTTTTAATTTCAATTTGAATCGGTCTGGTCAACTATCTGCCGAACCAAGTTATAATTATAAATATTGAAGCTGTTGTGGAAGCATTGTAATAGCAATTATGATTTCGGATCGGACTTTACCGTATAAATAAGTAGGCAAAGGCATAGATATGCACTATATCTGTAGGTATCTTCTTTCTAATACGAAAAAAATCGAACAATAAGAGCCAGACTATCTAGACCACACAGAAGACTTAAAACAATTTAATGAGTCATAAAATGAAATAATCAAGGGGCGGCGGCAAATGAAATAATAACAATATATCTCTCGCATAACAATTAACTAGTCCGCAACCTCACTATCAACTTATTTATTTAATACGACCTTTCCGAGAAACATCACTATTTACCGAGAGGAAAGTGAAAGCAAATACATTCCACTTAATACACAAAGAAGTGTTATCATAATCCCTAATTTATATGTCCTTATTACTGGATACTAAAGTGAGATAACGCGCTATTATTTATCGGTTATGTATTATAAAACTGATTCATAGTGGATAAAATCAGAAGCTATCGACGCAAATTTGCCTGTGAATGACACAATTTGTGAATGAACTACGTAATGCTCGGTCACTTATATTGCCCGTATTATGTCCGTGAGTTTACCGAGAAAGGCTCCCGTTAATATCGTTAATTTCATCCCCATTGAAAAACATAGTCTAAAATATGTAATATCAGCCTTATTCCCACAATTTTTCCAGGTTTCTTTTGTCTCGATTGATCTTTAATTTTTAGTTCTTGTCAATAGTGTTCACACTATCTAAAATCCGTCTGCAAAATAAACGACTGTTACCTATTTAGTCAGCTCTAATCCCTCTAAAGATAGCAGTATCTATGTCAAGAAATTGTCCATGAATTGCACAACAGTATCAATAATTGCAAAGTATTGCTGACGCTGCAAAACGTCGTAGGTGACACTCGCAAGCGTCCAGCCCACCTAGTTCTACGTAACTTCTTCGGGTGAGTAAAGGCTGAGCCATACGACTCAAGCATCGGAAATTTCATAATAGATGGAACACCGCTTGCACGTCACGCGCACGTGAACTCCACGCAAGCGGTGTGCCATCTAATATGACATTTATATACGCTACAACGCGCACGCCACGCACACACGTATCCGGTATGGCTTGACCTTAAACTAAGGAATGAGCCATCGCCAGCATCTTTGCTGGCCCAAGTGGGTACCTGTAATAATGACATGAGTTTGAGTCTCAGAGGCAGTAGAATTTTCCAAGTTTCAGGTTTTCAGAGTTCACAGAGGGTTACAACAATCTACTAAAGCGATTCAGCTTAGGACCTAATCTGAATCGCGATGTGTCAGTTTCATAGAATAACTCATAAACTGACAAGCCGAACCTAAACTGAATCGTATTTAAGACATCATGTTAGCCCTCGAGGGCACAAAAAATCCCGAAAACTCTAGATTTGTATTCAAATTATTTCCAAACAGGAATGTAAATCCTGGCCGCTTCCGCTACATTTCGGTAGTGATAACACTGATAACTTATCGCTATCGCTGTATACTTTCTAGTTATCACTTAAATCTGTGCCGTATCGTGGTAGGCGCGTCGCGTCGCGAGATTGCTTCACGTAATATAGGGTTAGCAGGGACCATGGACTAGGAAATAAAAAAACTGGCTTTAAATACTCGAGAGTTGGGTGTGTGGTTTTTAAAGACTTGAGAATCCAGTCTTAAAGGCTCGACTGTTCGCTAGGAATTGAATTGGTTTATTCTACGCGTATGAATGCAAGAGAATAAAGGAATCTCCTTTGCGGAGTTTGAACCGAGTCTTCAAGACTCGAGCCTTTAAGCCTCCAGGGTTTTTCACAGCATTATGTATAGAAGGTTTCCAAAATAGCCTATATATTTGGAGAAAAGTGGAAAAATGGAAATCGGAATTCTAATGCATCTAGCGAGAGTCGATCCCGCGAGATTTGGTAACTATCAAAAATACGCAAGATATGTAAATATGAATGATATAAAGTGACTTTAATATCGTCCCAGGAGCACGTAACTATCACGAGGGAAAAATGTACTCTGTAATTGTCCATAAAACGTGATTTTTAGGCTCTTTCAGGAGTTTTTTAGAATGGTACCGTTAAAACTCCGAAATCTTAAAGACTGAACTATATTTTCTCTCACTAGCTAGCAGAAACGAGCCGATTCGTGCCGATTGACGTCTTTTTCACACTTATGTCGTCGACGTAAAGCGATTTTCGACTAGCTTAAGCCGAATCCGTGTCGATTGATTTGAGGAGACCCTTCGTCGCCGTGAGGTACCGTCACTTTAATCAAGTGCCGGGTAAATCCATGAAACTGTAATAAAAGTGATCATATGGCCGTCTCTTTATTTACTTATGAACCAAGTGTAAGTGTTCCATTGTATCTGGATATCTAGACATAATAACAGCCTCTGTAGCCTAGTTGGTATTGGTAGTGACCCTGCCTACGAAGCTGTCCGGGTTATGTGTAAAGCTGTTCCGGGTCCGAATCCCGGCGAGGGCATTATTTGTGTATTTATTTATCACATATATTTGTTCCTTGGTCATGGCTGTCTATGTATTTAAATATCTATGTAGTGTCTATCTATTATATATATCGTCGCTTGGTACCGACATCACAAGCATCAATTGAGCTTACAGTGGGACTAGGTCGATTTGTGAAAGATGTTCCAAGATATTTATGTATAAAAAAAACCGGCCAAGTGCGAGTCGGACTCGCGCGCATAGGGTTCCGTACCATTATCAATTTATTATTAAAAAATACAGTTAAATCAATCTACCTCAAAAACTATAGGAGATAATTTAATCAAACCAAAAATCGTTGATAGAGTTTATTAACGTGCATAACATATATTTTTTTTAGAATTTTGTATCTTGTAGTTTAAAAAGTAGAGGGGGGGGGGACACATTTTTCAGACTTTGAGAGCTGATATCTCGAAAACAATTTGCTTAAATAAAAATAAGATTTATAAACCTTCATATCATTTTCAAAGACCTTTCTATTAATACCCCACACGCTTATATACAACTAAATTTTTTTTTCTATCCCTCAGTTACATGTATGGAGGGCCCCCACCCCAAAGGTTTTTTTTTACAATTTAGTATCATAATCCTGTAGCGGTTCATACAACACATATCCTTACCAAATTTCGTTACTGTAGCATTTATAGTTTCCGAGTAAATCGGCTGTGACAGACGGACAGACGGACAGACGGACATGACGAATCTATAAGGGTTCCGTTTTTGCCATTTTGGCTACGGAACCCTAAAAAAGAACATAAAATTGGCATAATCAATAAATAAACACGCGAGAAATTGGTATTTAATTACACTCTTGGATGGAACTGCCCTGCTAACCCTACTGAACTCTGGGTGTGTGGCCCATGAAACTATGCCGGAAAACAATAGTCGGTATGTCAATGTGTGTCCGATACTATTCTTAAGATTTGAGTATCACTGCGAACGTCAGGGTCGCCTATTTATACGCGGCGCGAGGTCGCCCAGACACCGCGGGACGACTAATTACCTAATAATTGTGAAAGTTACTAACTAGCATTACTAGAAAGTACAATACAAGCCAGTGGTTATAGATAATATAAGTGAGGGCTTGGAATTGGGTTTGCTTTGGGTTTAAGTACTTACTAAGCGTATCTCTCTAAGATTGACCTTTATTTAAATACGAGTATGAAGAACTTGAAAACTCATAAACACAGTATTAATTTCGCGTTCCTAGTCTAGTAGTTTAATTATTTTAAGGTTTCACCACCTCCGAATAAAATATATCTTACAGACAAATATAAAAATAATAAAATATTTTAAAATAAAAATTAAACCGCCTTCAAAAATTCGCCTGATCTAAAAAGTAAAAAATAATTTTAGTTCCTACTTCTTAGGATTTCCTACCCAAACCTTTAAACATTTTACCCTATTCATTGAAATAAAATATTATGGCTAGGTACCCTACAGATTTCTTAGAAGTCGGTGCCAAGCCAAATAGGTACGTTCATAGTTATATATTAGATAGAGCTTTGTACTGCCCGTACTCCGATTATGCTTTTATTAACAGTATGATCTGCCTCAGTAATTTTGCTGAAAGCATAACAGGAGTGATAGTAAGTTACATCAAATACTTATACTCGCGAAGTGAACATATTTGGCTTGGCACCGACTTCTAAGAAATCTGTAGGGTACCTAGCCATAATATTTTATTTCAATGAATAGGGTAAAATGTTTAAAGGTTTGGGTAGGAAATCCTAAGAAGTAGGAACTAAAATTATTTTTTACTTTTTAGATCAGGCGAATTTTTGAAGGCGGTTTAATTTTTATTTTAAAATATTTTATTTTATTCTTTTTAGTACCTTGTGTATTTTATATAAAATCGTTATTTTGTATGCTCTAAATACCTACTTATAATTAGAATGTATTGCACTGTAGTAGGTTAGAATACCTGAACTGGCTAACTTATATGAATACAACAAACATTCCCATTCCATTCCAATTATCAAGGAGATATACATTGTATCATCAGCAGGGTATGAATAATTTCAAAGATTATAGGTAACAGCCTTTAGCATGCCTATATTATTTAAAGAATCACTAACCGCTTACCAACATGTCATAATCATAACTACTAAGCAAACACTTGAATAGATCTCGAAAATGTATGACAGTTGTTATATTATCCTCCAAACAAAAAATTATCCTCCAACTCCTAATCGTTAAGGAGTTATACCTTTCATCATCAGCTCACCAACATGAGGCTATGACCACCTAAAGGCAAATACTCAAATAGCTTCCAAAATACATGAAATATGTTATATTTAAAGAATTATCCCCCAACTCCTAATCTCTAAGGAGTTGTACCTTCCATCATCAGCTCACCAACATGAGGCTATGACCACCTAAAGGCAAATACTCAAATAGCTTCCAAAATACATGACATATGTTATATTTAAAGAATTATCCCCCAACTCCTAATCTCTAAGGAGTTGTACCTTCCATCATCAGCTCACCAACATGAGGCTATGACCACCTAAAGGCAAATACTCAAATAGCTTCCAAAATACATGACATATGTTATATTTAAAGAATTATCCCCCAACTCCTAATCTCTAAGGAGTTGTACCTTCCATCATCAGCTCACCAACATGAAAGGATGATCACCTAAAGGCAAATACTCAAATAGCTTTCAAAATACACGGAATATGGTATATTTAAAGAATTATCCCCCAACTCCTAATTGCTAAGGAGTTGTACCTTCCATCATCAGATCACCAACTTAAGACGTTCATGACTAGACGCAAATACTTGATTAGTCTTCGAAAATAAATGAAAAATGCCATGTGTGCTTACAACATTTGAAGAGTTCCCTCGATTTCTCCAGGATCCCATCATCAGATCTGAATTCGGTGACAATGGGACCAACTAGAAGGTATACCCTTTCATACAAAAAAAGAATTTTCCAAATCGGTCCACGCGTCTTCGAGTAATCGGGGAACATACATAAAAAAAAAAAAAAGATTTCGACGAATTGTAAACCTCCTCCTTTTTGAAGTCGGTTAAAAATAGATATAATTTTATCTTATGGATATATTTATCCGAGAATTATGAAACGGGTTGTTACAGTAATTGATTACAGCATTGCAAGATACGTATTAGTTTACATCTCAACGACTATGTGCATTATTTATGCTCAATTAATATATATAGGTACCGTAATTGGCTAAAAATAAGGCCATCTAATTGAAAATAACTAAACACATCATACTTATCCAAATCTTCGGTACTTAGAGTAAAATTGCATCGCAGAAGGTAATTATTAATATATGCACAAATACCTATTTAATTGAGTATAATATTAAGTGTCTAATTTTCATAGAAATTCCTAATTACCGTACCGACACACACATACATACAATTTAGTATAAACAAAGCTTAACAGTGAAAGGCACATTTCCAAACTTTATGCACCGTGTCTCACACCGAGATAGATATATCGATATCATATCAAGTTATCGTACATATCATCACAAGCGCCGGTAGCCACGTGATCGAGGCGATAATCTCCCGGATCAATAGTTACAACGGAAAGTGTCACGACGCAGACATATCTGTCTAGACAACGCAAACGCCAAACGCACTAACGTTGTAATTCTCGGTTTTTTTTTCTCATACAGGCAGATTTTCTATTTACCGGCCAAAGTTTAGGAGGTTAATTCTGGAATTAAATTCATGAACTTTTTGTATGGGACCGACATCCTATTCGAGAAAAAAATCAGATGTTCCATACAAACCCTGAGATATTAGTAGGTGGAAATGTCAAAATTACCTCAGAATTAACCCTCTAAAATTAGTCCGGGGAATAGAAAATCACTGTGTATTTACATTATATTCTACTTTCTTCACTCCTCTAGCCAAGGGTTCTCTGGAAGAAATCGCTCTTTAGCGATAAGGCCGCCTTTTTTTACCTCTTTCAAACATGTACTTTTATAATTTGTTC
>JALPQI010027016.1:0-13944 GCA_025490895.1 Thaumatotibia leucotreta
GTAGAAAAAAAAACATATTTTTGGCATCATTATTTGACGTCTTTGGCACTCAAAAGATAGTGAATGCGTTTGATTTATATATCCGTAGATATAGCTATTCTTAACGCAATGAAATTAAAGTGCGATTTTAACTACTTCAAATAACTAGCACTAATCAGCCCGATTTTTAATATTTTTCCGGTTGTGTTGGGCTGAAAGGTGGTATAGTCAGAAAATGTGCCAATACACAGTAAATTGTTGATATTATAAGGGAAAGTAGTTATTACATAAATAAGTACGTGGGTCTTTTTGTAGGTAACCAACGCTTTAAAAGTATTTAAAATTAAATGTCACATATATATGGCAAAGTGTTGGATTAGACCCTGAAAGACCTAAGCGTTCCATGATAAAAATGTGCGAGCGATAGAAAAATACGTAATAACGTAGATACAATGTATTAATTGTACAGTATGATATTATTTTTTGTAGTTACTATTAAAGTTAGAACGAAATAAATTACAGTACAAAAAAGTAATTTTCAATAAAAAGATACCTCATGTTAACAGTGTATTGTAATGATAAAATAGTTGAATAGTTGTAAAAAACAAATTTTAGATCCATTTTTGATGGGGGCGACCCTACACCTACCATTTATCATTTATGTTTTTATTTTAACATTATGTGTCTGAGGGGTTGCCATATTATGCATCGTAATAAACTAACTTTTTTTTTTCATCATGACAATTTTATATTTGCTGTTCAAAATGAAATTACTTACTGTAAGAAAATACTTTGTTATTTTTACCGGTCAGCAAATATAATATGGTCACACTCATTAAATACCATAAACAATAAACGTTGCTCAATGTACTCTGGCAATCCATTAAAATGTATTAGAACGTTTCATAGCAATAATTTGGCATCAGTAATTATGTGATGTTATTAAGTAAGATCTCAGTACAGTAAATATTATAAAATGGCGGCGAAAGTTACCAGTTATTTTAAATAATAAATGGGTTTACCCTTTAGGGTTACCTTATTCGATTTACAAGCAGAAACACTATGACGAACAAAATATACGTAGAATGTGGTTGGTTTAAATGAATTTTAACATTTATAAATAATTTGGCTACAATATTGCGTAATATAAATGGTAACTTTTAGCGTCATAATCCATTTCAGTGTTAATTGCAAGTATTGAAATTCTTTTGTAATGTTCTAGTTGTTTTAAACAATCTGACAATTCGATATTATTGAAATTAATAAAGAATTTATTTTCTGTTTTGATGGATTTTATTTACGCCTTGGATCAAGTTGTCTGTAGCCTAGTTGGTAGTAAGTAACCCTGCCTACGAAGCTTGAGGTTCCGGGTTCAAATCCCGGCGAGGGCATTATTTGTGTACCTACCTATTTATTTATCACAGTAAATACTTGTTTGGTCGTGACTGTCTATGTATTTTAGTACTTATACAATACATATATGTCGGTATCTATCTATTATCCATATATCCTCGTCAGGTACCTACCCACAACCACAAGCCTTAACTAAGTTTACCCTGGGACTAGGTCGATTTGTGTAAGATGTCCCAAGATATTTTATCTAGCGAGGATATGCCGCAAGGACCCAATTTAGATGTACATTACCATTATTGTTTGTAGGTTAATTTCGGTGAATGTGAGGGGATTGAGGGTCCTCAATATGTATGCCTAAATACATATTCATGATTGAAAAAAACCAGCCAAGAGCATGTCGGGCCATGCTCAGTGTAGTCGTAGTTATTCAAAAACTGATCAAGCTATCAATATCAAAATAATGTTTCTGGAGAGTTCTACCATTGAGACTTTTTTTACATGTTTTAATTAAACGTTGGTTAAAACTTAAAATATAAAGAGGAGACAATTTTTTTATTTCAAAAATAAACTTCTCATTATGTGTATTGTGCTGCTAATAACACACTTTTTACCACTTTATTTTACCAAGTATGGATGTATATGTACCTATATAGGGTGGTCCAAACCAAACCATGGCGTCAAAAAATTTTTTTCACCACACTGCTCGTAAACACGCTGTTAGTCCTTCAATTTCAGAGCGCAAAACTGTGTTTTAATCTCTAGAGGTTAAAGTATTTTTTTTTTAATCTTCTGGATAGACTAAAGCAATAACTTATACGGCCTGAGAGTGCAATAAGCTTTTTGACGTTTGAACTAGACAGTACGTTCGAAAACTCAATATTTTGTAAACAGATTCATACATATGAACCTTCCATAATATTATATTCAATATATGCTTAAATCTAAATTAAATACCACATTTTGATGTAAAAGGCTTTTAATTAAAAGTTCTAAAAATACGACAAATAAAAACAATAGGAAAATGAAAGTGTTTTCACTATACAAATTTCAGAACGCATCCGAATATTTTTTTCTTTTAAAATTACAAGACACGCCAAGGTAAATATTTGAGGTTATTGTTTTATTATTTGTTTATTTTTTGGAAGATGAGTATTTGCAAATAAATACCTTCGAATTTGTTATGTTTGAGTTTTATTTCGCATGTTTCCTCGCTTTAGTGTGGTGAAAAATGTTGTGTTTCACTCGGCAGCAAAGCTTGTTCAACTCTCGTGCCTTAAAACCCTCGCATCGCTCAAAAAATTGGCTAACATACATGGGGTACATTCTGATAGCCCATGACGTAGGAAACCTAAAATAGTTATTTGTTTTACTAGGGAGCAAAGTGATTGTTTAACTCTCGTGCAAATATTGACGTATACGTCATGGGCTATCAGAATATACCCCATGTATGTTAGCCAATTTTTTGTAGTTTCGAATTTCGAGTTTCGAGTTATGAATTTCTGAAAATTTTGGTTATAATGGGGTATATTCTGATAGCCCATGACGTAGGGAACCTAAAAAAAATTTTTTGACGTCCAAGTTTGGACCACCCTGTATATTAGAACTGACCAAATTTCTAGTGCTAAGGGTTACCGAGAATATCCGCGGACAGACTGACCATAATATGACCATAATAGCGGTAGGTAATTATAGATCTTTGATTACAGTAGCATGAAATTAGTCTTTACTATTTAGACACAATCTGTAGAAATCAAGATCTAATGTGCTGCCAACAAACTGTCACGCAGTTTGGCAGTATACTACCAAATGTAATTGTATTTGTGTCTTACCTGAATAAATGATTAATAATAATAAACTAAATATATAGAAAGAAAGAAAAAACATTTATTCGTGACACAACATAGAGATTACAACATAAAATAAACATAACTAGATGTAATGTGATATATCTTTAAAATAATGGACGGACGGAAAGATATTGCGAAACTAAGGGTGTAGTGGACTACGGAACCCTAAAAACGCGGGTAGCGTTCTAATCGATGAAATCATCGTATCGTAAGCTAGCGTTGAATTATTCAGCGATTTCCGCGAGGAAGTTCGTTTTTCTTAGTCGTTCCACGTAATTTCCTGTTAGAATTATTTGAGTACTTTCACTGATAGTAATAATAAAGTAACTAATTAGCAGCGTACGCTAAGTTGGTGGCATTCTTCACATAGGCATCAAGTCGAATTCCTAGTTTTTATGATTGAATATTAATTCAATCATAAAAACTAGGAATTCGACTATAAATCAAATTTTAAATATTAATAAAAAATAAAATGGAACACTTTATTAATATATAATTAGGTAATTATAAGCATTGTTTTATAGACAGCGTAAAAATAACGCACGGTAATAGTTGATCAATAATGTAATAGGTAGGTAAAGGTACTCCAAACATTTAAATAAACAGCATTTTAGTAATCAGGGGTCAGAACTGACTGATATATCATTAATTTATTGTATTACTTGATTATGACTATTCATTTAAAAGCCACGTACATTACACGCAAATTTTATGTAACTAAAATTTGTATAAGTAAATAAATTGTTTATTCATTCGATCTTAAAAATAAGTAGGTACTCAAATATCGACTCCACTGATGCCTATGTGCAAAATGCCACCAGCTGTCAGTACGCTACTAAAGACAATTTTAGAACTTATCCGCGAACCGTTTAATACTATGTGCAATGTAAAAGTTGCAGGACATATTCCAAATTTCCTAAGATTCCCATTCCCATGCAAATTGCCACTAAGAAGTGCTTTTAGTTCAGATTAGGGATTATTACGGCATGTACTGAACAGTCGACGATCGCGACATTTAAGTTCCACACTCATGACTTTATCAACTCACTATAGGTATAGTAGGTATACCTGTACCTACTCGTACACAGTGAGCCAATTTTTTTTATAAAAACTTAATTTACGGTTTTGGTATTGCAGGGTTTCTAGCGCTTAAAACTAACCTTATTAAATTAAGTAATATCTTAAATAAATAATGCCGTGTGGTGACGGCAGTAAGAATACATTTGTCACCACTCCAACTCCTCCTGCGGGTGTCGTAAGAGTCGACGAAGGGATTAGTGTCACTGACCATTCTACAAGATTGATGATGGGCAGCAGCGTCATCATAGTGGACACATTACTGCGATCGCCAATCCGCTTGCCCAGCATGGCGATTATGGGCATTTACCTCCTAATGCGTCTATTCCTACGCATAGTTAATAGGAGAGGCCTACGTCTAGCAGTGGAGTAACATTAGGCTGATTTTGATGATAAATAAATAAATAAATATCTTGGAACATCTTACACAAATCGATCTAGTCCCACGGAAAGCTCAATTAAGGCTTGTGATGTGGGCACCAAGCGACGATATATATAATAGATAGATACTTGAATACATAGACAGCCACGACCAAGGAACAAATATTTGTGATAATAAGTAAGCAAATAATGCCCTCGCCGGGATTCGTACCCGGAACCTTCGTAGGCAGGGTCACTACCAACTAGGTTACAGAGGCTGTGACAAACCTAACCGATATCGAACTAAAATCACTTTATTAGCGTTATTTTCCAGCATTTTAGGGCTCAAAGAAAAAAGATGGTCAACTCTTAGACGACTCACCCTATGCTAGGGTGGTGGCACAAAATGTTGGATCACCAATGTGATATGGCGAGATAAAATAGGAAGTGCTTAGGTAATTACTTTCAGCAAATAATTAATTAGGTAAGTTAGTAAAAAGTGAAAGTATGCTTGCTTGCTAATTGTTATTTAATCAGTTAAACAATTAGCTAAGTGAAATGTATTACCGTAAATTAGGTACCTAAGTAACACAATTGTTCTGTGTAAATGGATTCTTGAAACGGCATTTCTTCTAAAATCCCCCACCAACCAATACCCCACTTTTCAGTAACAAATGTAGGTATGTTATTGTTTTGCAAGTTTTTCGATTATGATAATCCTAACAGGTTAAATAAGAAATCTCCAACGAGTTTGTTTGGGAAATGTGGTGAATTTTTATGAATATCGAAGACGTTTATCCAAATATAGATTTAAACTTTTTGAGAAATGCTATAATACGTTATTTTAACATTAATAACGTGAAGGTTTAATTTCTTAATATCTTCAAAATAATTAATGATATACTCTGATCTGATCACATAATAAAAATACCTCCATACAATTTTAGGTACAAACAGGTAGACCTTATTACAAAGTATACCTGAGCAAGGTGCATAGCCCAAGTTGCCAATCGCTAACGCTTAGTAGCGTATCGTAGATTTCCCTCTCCGTCACTCTTATATTAGTGCGACAAAGACAGTTAGCTGCCTTTCGTTTACGATTGATGATTACCTAAGCGTTAGCGATTGGCAACTTGTCTATGCACGCTGGACGCTGAGCCAAGTTGCCAATCGCTAACGCTTAGTAGCGTATCGTAGTATTCCCTCTCTGTCACTCTTTCATATTAGTGCGACAAAGACAGTTAGCTGCCTTTCGTTTACGATTGACGATTGAGCGTCAGCGATTGGCAACTTGTCTAAGCACCCTGGTTTAGGCTGCGTTTCCACCAGAGATGTGCGAGGATGTGTTTCCATACAAATGACACCTATTAATGACTCGAGCGAGGTGTCATTTGTATGGAAACACATCCTCGCACATCTCTGGTGGAAACGCAGCCTTTTATTTTCGCAAAAGTGGTAAGCCTATTGATCACAGAAAATTTGGATTTGTCGCCTTTTGTCACTTTCAAATAGTAGTCACGAAAAATTTAACTTCGTAACACAAAAATGATGACGTTTTTTGTTTTCAATAAAGTCATTTAACCATCTACATTTTTTTTTACAATCGACCCATTTATAACACCGTGGCAGGTATCTTCGTGATGTCAGAAACGGGTTCCGTCGCGCAAGTCGGTCACAGGACCGTTATACACAGTTACAGGTACTTCGATACCGCTTCATGTAACGATTACTGCCCTGCGTAATAAAATGTAGGTGAGGTAATAATATATAAGTAGGTGTACCAATACCGTCACCACTGCCGTCACCACACGGCCATCCGTGTGGTGACGGCAGTGAGAAAACATTTGTCACCACAACAACTCCTCCTGCGGGTGTCATGAAAGTCGACTAAGGGATTTTTTTTTATACCAAGTCGGTGGCAAACAAGCATACGGCCCGCCTGATGGAAAGCAGTCACCGTAGCCTATGGGCGCCTGCAACCCCAGGGGTATCACATGCGCGTTGCCGACCCAATAAGAACTTGTACACTCCTCTTGAAGAACCCCATAAGATTGAAGTGTCACTGATCATTATTTAATAAAAGATTGATGATGGGCAGCAGCGTCATCATAGTGGACTGGACACATTACTGCGATCGCCAATCCGCTTGACTGCGATCGCCAACTTGCCAAGCGTGGCGATTACCTATGGGCATTACCTCCTAATGCGTCTATATGCATAGTTAATAGGAGAGTCCTACGTCCAGCAGTGGACTATCATAGACTGATGATGATGATGATGATGATACCAATAATGGCCGTGTGGTGACGGCAGTAAGAATACATTTGTCACCACCCCAACTCCTCCTGCGGGTGTCGTAAAAGTCGACTAAGGGATTGAAGTGTCACTGATCATTATTTGATAGAAGATTGATGATGGGCAGCAGCGTCATCATACTCATCATAGTGGCGTGGCGATTATGGGCATTTACCTCCAACAACTTGGATGAAAAAAAATCGAGAATCGTAATAGTATTTTTTAGTACAGATGGTGTACTTTTTAGGCTCTAGTGCGAGAAGTGGGTCATTTTACGTCAGGTCCAAAACTTCGGAGGGCCATCTGTACTAAAAAACGTCGTACGAGACACGTGCAAAAACGAAATTCGTAACTCGTGTCGATTTAAATCACTCCCTATCGGTCGTGCTTAAACATCGCCACTCGTTTCGAATTTCATGTTTTTCGCACTTGTGTCGTAATGTACTATTATGCAACCCTGTTTAAGAGAGGTCAAAAAAGGTGAGTGGCGTGGGTAAGACGCCACCACGAGCATTTTTTGACTCAGTTAAACAATGTTGCATACTAGTTATTTATGTGGCTGGCGCATAATAAGAGGCATTAAACATGAGTGTGGTTTTATGAAACGAGCCGTAGGCGAGTTTCATAATAAGATCACACGAGTGTTTAATGCCTAATTATGTACAGTCACATACATAACTTTATCTACATCCATATCATTAGTTTAGAATGACAATTTACCTTTATTTTCATTGATATCCACTAAGTAATTACCTCTAAATATAAAAATTCAAATCAGTTGAAATCACTCAATTTGAGTAAGGATATCCTACAATAAATATTTATTGAAAAAAAACAACAAAAATAAGTTGACTTCATAATGTTAAAATTAATATCATGACGACGATACTTTAATGTCAACATTATGATGCACTGTACTCTGCCTGTACTTTAATGTTAACATTATGATACAGCCACAGACACCGGTCTCTTAATATAGGTCATTACATTACCGCTTCTGAATACATAACAGGGAAATTATGATATTCCTGTAGATAAAATACTTTTTCTACGACCAAACACTAATTTTCAAATAAAATTATAAATTTGAGAAATATTCTTAGTCAACAACAATTTTATTAATTATCAAGGTCGGGTGGAAGACGTTAAAATAAAAAAGAAAGCTCCTCTATGGTGTGCTGTTCATCAGAAATGAAATGACATTTAAAATTAGGTTGGCAGCCATGTATTTCATTAAGTCTTGTATACACGAGGTGACTTAAAATGCAAAAAACGCACTGTGTGTAAACCCGAATGCGTTTATAGGGAATAGACAATTATAGACTTATCTTGATATCTGTAAGGCAGAGGCTTAAAGGTGTGTTCACGACCATGTAAATGACGGGAGTAGAAAAAAAGTATTTAAGCGCGAGTAAAATCGTAAAATATGATAGTGCTGATGGGCTCTCGAATTTGAACCACAAGTCAGAGGCCCTACGCACACTTACTGTCTGCGGCCCTCCAGGTGATAGAGTGACAGCGTGAGTGGACCGCGTTGGGCGAGCCGTTGGGCCTGCGGCCCTCCAGTAGAGTGACAGCGTGAGTGGATCGCGTAGGGTGAGCTGTCGGGCCTGCGGCCATCCAGCTGATAGTGTGACAGCGTGAGTGGATCGCGTAGCGTAGGGCGACCCGTCAGACGTTGGGCCCTCCAGCTGATAGAGTGATGACATCAGCGTGAGCGGACCGCGTAGGGCGAGCCGTCGAGCCTGCGGCTTTCTGGCCTGCGGCCCTCCAGTAGAGTGACAGCGTGAGTGGATCGCGTAGGGTGAGCTGTCGGGCCTGCGGCCATCCAGCTGATAGTGTGACAGCGTGAGTGGATCGCGTAGCGTAGGGCGAGCCAAATTCACAAGTGCAAGAGAGGTGCAATACTTCGTTCATACCGCGAAACTCGAAAAAAATTAGTAAATTTTGAGGATCTGGCCTACTACCGCGAAAATCTAAATTCTTAAATTTCGAGGATTTTCTCTGTCACGAAGGCGGGCGTCATTAGAGCGAGGGAGACAAATCCTCGAAATTTACGAATATCGTTTTTCGCGGTAGGGCCGCTGTCTCCAATAAAGGTACAATATGATTAGAGTGACAGAGATAAATCTTAGAAATTTGCGAATTTCGAAGTTCGCGTTAGGGCCTTTGTGGTGTTCTTTTTTCAAAGTGGATGGTTTGTTATCATCTGTGTTGGTCAACATAAGATGTGAGTAAGTAGCTGTATTCGCGCCTGTGCACACGAGAGGATGTCTGTTGAACGTATCCTGAGATGTTAATAATCTTTTTGTTTAAATATGTATCGAAAATATCGAAGCCCTATTCATAAAAATTATGGGTCAAATAAGAAGACTTAATAAGTGAATGACGTTTTAACAGATGAAGGGTCTCGTTATCGGTACATTGGTACCACCAACTGGTCGCTTGATCGTCAATTTCGGAAACTTCCCATCGGTGCATTGCTAACCAGGCCTACTACCGCGAAGATCAAAATTCGTAAATTTCGAGGATGCTTCTCTTGACAGAGAACGAAGGCGTCATTAGAGTGAGAGAGACAAATCCTCGAAATAAACGAAGAATTTTTTTGCGGTAGGGCCGCACGTCAGGTAATTCTGTCGTCGACTGTACATACAGTCGGTGAACTGTTAGAAAAACATTCGATTTTTTAACCTGTGTCACTCGGTCTTTTTCATACCTATACAGTGTGTGGCCTACAACCGGGGTGAAAATTTAAACAGTGCATTAATAAGCTGATCAACAATGATTTCCACATATTGTAATTAAAGAAAAAAAAACTTTTTTTTGTAATTTTTTGTTCATGTATTTTTCATTATTATGGGTTCATTTACTTGAATTAAAAGTTATCAATAACTTATCATTTTTAATCATTGAAAAATGTACAATTTTTTCTTAAACCGTAATACATTAGTGTAAAAATAAAAACAAAATTATTGTTATGACTTCGTACCTGGTATACTATCAAGATGTCTTGCGACTGACAAGCTACGACATCGTGATGCCAAGATCCAGTACTAAAGGTCCATAGCTTTGAATGACAATATCTCCGAACTTAACCACTTTGAAACACCGGGACCTTTACAGGATTATTGCCGATAGTCTAAGTAGTCACTCATTTCATTTTTCTCCCGTGTTAAAGGCCACACTGTATAAGGCGAGCGAGACGGTTCACTAATGTTTAACCAAAACAATGTTAGCAAACATTTATTTTACAACAAACGTTTCACCAATGTAGTAAGTGGCAAAAATGTTATTCCGCAAACGTATCATTTTACAAAAACTCAATTGACAAATAATCATAAAGCAATTAATACATTAGAACAATGTATATATTAATAAATAAATCAATTGTATATTTTACATGTCACCTAAAACTACGTTTAACATATTCGTACATTCACCAAATACCTATCTCGACCATTTTCGATTTTGGGGAAAAGTTTTCTGGGTTACAATAAAAAAAAATAACCTCGAAGACTAAGGCGGGAGCAAAGCTCCCGCCTTAGTCTTCTAACCTAACCTATCCGAGTCGGATCTGCCCCGGAAGGTTTTGTTCGCTCGCTTCGCTCACTTACTGCAGATTTTGGTCAAGATTACGATGAATGTTATGTTAATTTTTTTTTAATTTGATGTCGAATATCTCGGCCATTTTTGATTTTGGGGAAAAATTTACTGGGTTGCAACAAAAAAACCCACTTTGCTATACTCCAACCCATTTTAGCAAACATTTTTAGGCTAATGGTAAATTTATTAGTTTACTTTGTTGTTAAATATTCTTTTGCCAAAAATACCTCTTATAAAATGATATCTTATTTGTTAATTATTTGGCTAGGATAATAAATTGTTAAAGATGTTTTTGTAGAAAAAAGGATTTGCCGAAACATAATTTTGCCAGTAGTTGGTTGCCAAGTGTAAATTGGTTAAACAATTTTTGGTCAAACGACAGGATACCGAGCGAGACAGATATAGAACCGAAGGTTTTTCTAACAGCTCAAGGTGCGTTCAAACCAAAAGAGCATTGGCTGTTCTAACCTCCCACTCTACGAAATTCGATCGGTACACAAAACGTGATTGGTTGGTTTCTTAGAACGGGCGCTAGAACAGCGAATGCTCTTTTGGTTTAAACGCACCTTAACAGCTCACGGAATGTAAATGTTCTGTTGCATTGTGAATCATCTCGATCTAAACACAATTATGTCGGTTTACCGCGAGCTAAAAACGAAATGAAACAAATACCTATAAAACCGCAGTGTACTTTGGTCGAAGTGGAAGTGCCAATTGGGTCATTTTTTTCTAAGTTATTCCCCCCCTTTTCTAACTGACTTCAAAAAAAAAACCGGCCAAGTGCGAGTCGGACTCGCGCGCGAAGGGTTCCGTACCATTATCATTAAAAAATACAGTTAAATCAACCCATCTCAAAAACTATAAGAGGTAATTTAATCAAACCAAAAATCGTTGATAGAGTTTATTAAGCATAACATATTTTTTTTAGAATTGTATACCACATAGTTTAAAAAATATAGGGGGACACATTTTTCAGACTTTGACAGCTGATATCTCGAAAACGTTTCGCTTAAATAAAAATGTGATGTATAAACCTTTCAAAGACCTTTCTATTGATACCTCACATATATATACTTACTTCTAAAAAAAAATTTCTATCCCTCCGTTACATGTATGGAGGGCCCCAACCCCAATTAATTTTTTACAATATAGTATCATAATTTTGTAGCAGTCCATACAACACATATCCTTACCAAATTTCATCACTGTAGCATTTATAGTTTCCGAGTAAATCGGCTGTGACAGACGGACAGACGGACATGACAAATCTATAAGGGTTCTGTTTTTGCCATTTTGGCTACGGAACCCTAAAAAGGAGAGGAGGTTCTTAATTCGACTGATTTTTTTTTGTTGTTGGATGTATGTTACACGATATCTCCGAGCATCGTGAACCGATTTTATTTTTTTCTTGATTGAACGTGTACAGCCCCAAGATGATCCCATTGGCACCAAGTTGAGATCTTGGAGAAATCGAGGGATCTCTTCAAATGTTATAGGTACATGAATGGCCCTTTTGGTAATTTTCATTCATTGGCATTAATGACAAGAGTTTGCATTCAGAAAGCAGGATTTGATGATAGGACACCAATGATGGAAACCGCAGATGATAGGATTTTGAAGAAATTGGCTGAAGTTAGTTGTTCTTAAATTTTTAATTCGGTGATTATTAATATAAAACTTTTAATACTATTTCTACTCAATACCTACTTACTGTATCAGCCAACAGCCAAAACGCTTTTTGCTTTTCATTATATATTTAAAACAGACAATTAAACTTCAAATACGTTTTAGTAAAATATGCACTGATTACTAAATGTTCAAGCAAATGGCATACATGCATTGCTAATGTAAACATGACGAAATACTTTCATAAACAATAGTTTTAAATATTCAGTCGAAACTAAGTCAAACTTTCTACCTTCCACATTTATGTTAAATACACAACGCATTACAATGTTTTTGTGCGTTTCATACGCTTTAAAGCAAAAGCATACAATCTAGCCCGGACATACCGAAGAAAAAAGCGAAAGTCAAGTCTCCGATAATCTATGCCTTGTATAGCGACCGGGAGACGGTGAAAGAAGAAATGAAGCGCCATTTTGAATCCGCTGTCAGTTCGATAGCGGCTTTCGGCGGGAATCGACGACTGTGTACTTTTTATAAATAAAAATAAATGCGCGTGTATGAGTAAAGTGAGTTAGTAAAATAAAATTTCGAAATGGATTTAAGAGAGATTATTAAGTGGTTTATCCCGTGTTTTCACATCCTTCTAAAATTGGACGGGAGAATGACTTTCATTTGGTTGTTATTGTTTTGTAATCTATGTCCGGGTATGGCTAGTGTAAGTGAATTAGAGGAAAATAGTAATTTAAATAGCACCAAAAATTTAGTTAGTTACGAAAGTAATTTTAAGCTAAACCAAAGTGAAGTGTTTGGGAATAAATCGTTGGTGGCTGAGGAAAATTTTAGCACGGAGGATACTTCAGTCGGTAAGTTTTTCCTTTTAATTTACTTTTTTTTGTTTTATTCCTTGTGGACAGGCACAAGCACTAAGCCATACTGCCTCTTTTAATTTCCTATTTCTGGTTCGAATTAATTACAAGTAACATTATATTTTCTTCCTTATTTGTTGGACTGTAGGTACAATAATATTAATTTCAATAAGTTTTTAGTTTAATAGTTGTAGCATTTATGAGTACAATAGTGTAGAGTATAATTCTAATTTGAATCTGAAAACTGTTTAAGTACCTACCACCATACAAAATTTAAAGCATTGCATTGTAACAAGTTTTTTTATACAATTTGCTTGTGGCAATTGATTAACATTGCATATGACTTAAGTAAGATTAATAATACTTACGATTTTAATCCTTGTGGGATGGACGTACATTTTGAATTTATATGACGTGACTGTACCTCTATATTTCACGTAATTTATTCGAATTAGTAAAGGTAATTTAATGTAACTCCGTAATTGTTATGGATAATGCATAATTATTATTAATTATACATTCGTCTATTACGATAATTATTATGTAATGCTACTAATTATTATGTATGCCTCTTATAAGTTTTGCCCTACATAATGATAATAAGTATGTAATGCTAATGTTAACCGACTCAACTGTGGGTCCCAAGTAGGGCTGCCAACCAAAAATCACAGATGTGCGGGACATTCGCGAATAAATTGCGGGACTTAGCTATAAAATGGGGTACGGGAATGACATTAACATTAAAAAACAATGCTTAATTTCAGATAGTCTCCATTTAGATGCACCTAATGCACCCAACGCAATTATTCATATTGTGGCTGTTATACACGTTCAGTGCACTGTACCTACTCGCGGGCTATCGGTGCGGACGTCGCGGTATATTCAAATTAACATGACGAAATCTTAAATTGCTTTCATTTACGTATTCATATTATTTT
>JALPQI010027019.1:0-13523 GCA_025490895.1 Thaumatotibia leucotreta
TGCAAGTGAACAGATTAAAGAGTGGGTAAAAAATTATTAAGGGGCTGATTTTCAATCCTCAATTAAGTATTATACCTCTGTCAGATATAGGATAGGTTAGCTGGGTTCTTTTCTTCTTAACGATTTGAGAAAAAGATAGTGATTTTAAGGTAACGGCTACTTTTATCGTGCTTTTATCTGGGGATTGAAAATCAGCCCTTAATGTATTTTGGGTTTGGTTACCTACGCAATTTTCTTGTGCCACTTTAGCGTTTTGTAATTTATGCAGCGAGCGTATTCCACGGGATGGTGTATGTACAGTTTTCCCGTATTAATGCACATTTTTGCAGAAATACGTAGATATTATTATTTTCTGTGATAAATAAGAAACAATGCGTGGAAAAATAGACATAGAAACTTAAATCGTCGTCTATTCACTTGTAAATCTGTGATTAATTATAATGTCATGGTGTGTTCAAATGCTGCAAACCCCACCGTATACGTAGGTACCTACTTACGTTAGGTAGGTACATAAAGCCCAGGAAATTCGTTTATGACAATTTCGTACTTTGTTACAGAGAAATCGCATATGTCTAGAAACAAAATGCCAAATAAGTAATTTTCCCTTTATAGGTATGCACTTGACAAGCATTTGAACACAGCATATCATACGTACAGGGTGACTTAAGGTCTAATAAGAGAATATTATTAATATGTTATAATTATATGGTTGACATAAGGTCTATACTTGGGTAACGATCACTACATTTTATACATTGTTGCTCAAATATTCACAGTTGTGAAATTCCATTAGATAATAATCATCCCCTCTAATTATTGAACGTATTGAGCTCATGTAATTAGGTGTATAATTATACAAATTCCTGTGGTCACTTGTTCAGATCGAACTAAGGCAGAAGTAGAAGCAGCAGTGCTTAACGCTGCACTAGTATTCGATATGGGCACTTTATGTTCAATTTATTAAGGGTACATTTGAACAACTAAGTTTTTTCGATATTCTAATTCTAAATTTGTCACTTTGACAAAAAAGTGTCCATGTCGAATACTAGTGCAGCATCAAGCACTTTAACTTACTGCGCAATAAAAAAAATCGCATCGTGATGCGCAAGTAGCCTATCCATTAAGATACCAGTTTGTTTTGAATTGCTTTGGTATTTTAAATTAGGAATAAACTGACAGTGACGTTAGTTGGAAATTTATCTTTTTCAGTTTTCTAGAATGTTTAAGCAGACATCACACTAAAGCCGCTTCCGCATGAGGCTACGGTGTGAGAGCGAGACATTGCTATGCATGTCCCACTCGCGGTCGCTGTTGCTTATTCTGTAATTGTTTCCGTTCGTTTGTCACAAAAAGAAAATAAAATGGGATTAGAATTAATCAATTCATGTGAAACATTATCTATATTCACTATGAAATATGATGTATATCTACTTCTATATCCACTACGGCGTATATATATATTACAAACATCAGTTTACTTGAGTTAGATACATAAATTGAGAAGTCGTCAGTCCTAGTTTTATAGCGAGATTTTAATGAAACGTGTAAATAAAAATAATATGCTGATATACTAAGCATGTCGTTAATTAAAAATTTGCTACTTTTATATGAAATGAATAGTTATAGTGCTATTTTTATAATGTATTGAGATGTGCCTATGCCTAATAAAGGATTTGAAATATGTGTTTTGGTTTCAATATATAAGCTGTCAGCAGGACTAACTTATTGAAAGTCCCAATCATTACACCCTCAGCTACTTCAGTGTGATGTTAATATTTTAACGAACAGAGCAGATAACCTTTGCGACCATGAATTGGTAAAGTGTTGGATCATCGCATCACATGAGGAGGTTCGCAAGAGGAAAAGACAAGATGACCAGTTAGACCCAGATGAAAACCTAGGAAACATTCATATGTTGCAACCTAGGAAACATTCATATGTTGCGAAGCAGCCGGCATGTGTGCCCTATGTCTAGGATGTGCGGAAAAATTGCACGTTCTAGAATAATTTCTAGTTTCTCTATATGTAAGACTTTAAAAATTGAAGTTGGTAATTAATCTAAGGTCCCCTAAGGATGTTTGCCCTAAACACGGAGCGTTTATGTGATTGCGAGTTGCGATCATTCTTATATTGTGGAAACCAGACACACCATGGCGGAAAGGCATTATCCCAGACTGTCACAAATCGTCAAATGAACATGTGTCTGGTGTATCCGAATATCTGATAGAATCAGTGCCAAACCACTGTAGGGTTAGCACGTGATGAAAGAGACAGCAGGCTACTAGATTAAGCTACACGACCCAAAGTCATCTCAACCAAACGTTTACATCTAAGCAGAAAGTTCGTGAAGCTATTGAAAGGGAAAAAGGAATTCGTCCGCGTGGAATCAAAAGATCAGCAAATATAATCGCAATGAAATATCTGTTTGCACAGGCCAGGGTGCTTAGACAAGTTGCCAATCGCTAACGCTTAACCGTCAATCGTAAACGAAAGACAGCTAACTGTCTTTGTCGCACTAATAGGAAAGAGTGACAGAGAAGGAAAACTACGATACGCTACTAAGCGTTAACGATTGGCAACTTGGCTAAGCATCCTGAGATGTTGTCAGTTTGTGTAGGCTTAGTGACAACCCTAGCGCACATGACATGTAATTAACTGATTAATTAAGACCAAGAGCGGGTAGGTCACAAAACCCGCTCAAATAGGTTGATAATACTTGACACAATATCTCTCTGCCTACGAGTATTCGAGCAAAGACATAACGACACGCCCAAAACGTCAGAAAAATAATAAATGTATAAGTAAGTGTATACAAGTAAGACCAGATTCAGTTTAAAATATATGGCTAAAATTTGTAGGTATAGGTACTTTTGTTGATAGACATATACGTAACGACATTAATGCCTAATTATAGCAATTGACATGAAGTTTAGTATGGTGTCTGCTTCAAAATGGCCACCCTGGGATAAGCTAAGTGCAATGTATTTTGCCTTAATTTTTTTATGGATTGAGTTATGATTTTATGATATAACCATAAGTACACAAATACAAAATGTTAGCTCTCAAAAAGCGAAATCTTGGGACGGTTTTGAGGCACGAGATAAGAATATATATTTAATAATATTTATTTCTCACCATAATCCTCAATACAATTCAGTACAACATATGTAATCTACATCTAAAACGCAACAATTATTTTTAGTTATTTAGAAGAAATACAAATTAAGTGAAATAGAATGGAATTGATTATTTTACTTTATTTTCTTCACAAGACGAAGAAAAAATACATCTGTCATCTTAATTTTGACATAGAATATTATAACAAAAAGAGATAGGTATCCTAATCCTAAATAATCATTACGAAATTATACCGTGCTCTCAAAGATAAAAAGTAAAAAAAACTATTTCGATCACCGATTTCAAAGAACAAAGATGTTTCCCAAGAGGAAAAATAAAATCTTGTAAGGAGTTCCGAGTTGAAACAGCTGATTCGTGTCACTTGACAGTGACAGTTAAAGATAGCGTTATCAAATAAGTAACCGTCGACAAATAATGTAAGTAAACTGAGGCAAATCACGCTCAAACGTACACATTGAACAAAGATAAAAATAAGCGATAGTATTGTGGCCTCTAGCCATATTGTGGTGAGATAACCGTGGAGTACAGTGATAATTATCATTTATAAATGACACTAACAGGTTACGTATTTATTTGTTACTTGTTTTAGCAAAATCAACCATGAAGTTTTGTTCGAACCTTGCTTTTATGTTCACTGAGGCGTCTAGTGTTCTGGAAAGGTATGCCTTGGCCAAAGATGCAGGATTCAAGGCAGTGGAAACTGGGTTTCCTTTGGGCCATTCGGTGGAACAAGTGAGGCAGGCCAAGGAGAAGGCGGGAGTAGAACAGGTTTTGATAAACCTTAAAACAGGTCAGTGGAATTTTACATACAAGTATAAATATTTCATTCATTAATTCATACATAATAATATAAATTAACAAATCAAGAAATGACAAAATATTTTTGGAGAGTTTTAAGTTCAAAAGTTTAAATTTGACTTACATTTTTATGGTAATAAAAGATTACTTAAGCATTATGAACTGCTGTTTAGTCCCTCAATTCTATATATGTATAACTATGAAACAATTTTTAGTGGTAATAAACTAAAGTGAGTTTTTCATTTTAGGAGATGTTACAAAAGGTGAATTAGGTGTTACTGCAGTACCAGGAAAAGAAAATGAATTCAAAGACAACCTAAAGGAAACTATAGAATATGCAAAAGCTGTTGGTGCAAAGAAAATTCATATCATGGCAGGGAGATTGGACTCTGTGACTCCTGACAATTGGACCACATATGAGAATAATTTGAAGTATGCAGCAGAACTTCTGAAGCAAGATAATATTTTAGGTGTGATTGAGCCCATAAATCAGCATTCTGTCCCTAAATACTTTTTAAGTGACTATGGCAAAGGTTGGTTACATTTTATAATTTTAAAAGATGTTATTCTTTTCAGAAATATAACATATTGTTTATCCTCATATTGTTTTTTTCAGCTGTTGATATCATAAAACGCATTAACAGTCCACATATAAGACTGCAACTGGATATCTTCCATCTTCAACATATATGTGGTGATTTGTCCCATAATATAAAAAATCTCATGCCTTATGTAGGCCATGTACAGGTAATTGTTAAATGCATATGAAAAAAAAGCTAGATAATTACTTTGTAATCCCAAATTATTTAAGTGGAAACAATTAAATTGTAATCCTATGTTTTTTATATGTATAGATAGCGCAAGTTCCGAATCGTAATGAACCAGACACCATTGGAGAGGTGAACTACCCCTACATTTTGCAACATTTGGAGCAGTGTGGATACAATGACTGGATCGGCCTGGAATACAAGCCCGCTGCTGGCAGTAAGGCTGGCCTCAGATGGATACAGAACTATGGCTACAGTCTTTGATTCATCATTATCATTCGCTCTAGCAGTTGGATACAGCCTAACATAAATGTTTTAAAATTGTATAAAGTAAATTGGGCTTGTTTTGTATTGTTTTATTGTTGTTTAATTCAATATCCATCATGGGAGTATACTTCAAAATAATTACTTATAAATTCATTACATTTAACTATCACTAAACTAAAATTAGAATCAACACCAAAAAATAGGTAATAACATTAATATTATGATGTTGTTGCTGCCTCTGTTCTGAACTTCTGCACCCAGGGGTGTTTCTTCACCGCACTTAAAGATAATCTGTCCTTGTTTGAATGCCGTAGAAGCTGAAAAAATAAACACAGGTGTTAAGCAAACTCAAAGCAGATTAATTTCTAAGTCAATTCACATTCATTTAACTACAATCATAACTAGCAGTAATTTTAAATAGTGACAAATTTCCTAATAAGTATTGTTGTTGGCAGATAAAATGTTACCTTTGATATAAGATCTTTAGCTCCTTCAGGTACATGATCTGGATATTTCATATCAAGTGACAGAATTCTTGCATAAGTCTGATCTTGCGTCTGGCTCTCAAATGGTGGCTTGCCCACGAGAAAACTCGTAGAGCAGCACTCCAATGCACCAGTGATCCACGGACACATCATAAACTTCCCGCTTGATCATTTCTGGAGGCAGGTAGTCCAGAGTGCCACACATTGTTTTACGCCTGTAAAGATTTATGACAAATATTACAAATGATTTTATATCATTCAGTATTATTAGAATTTATTATTATTGAAATAACAAGTAGATAATAGATAATTAAGTAGTATATTTTTAAACCTAAATTTCTTCCTTTTCCCATTTTTGTGTGTACCATTTGGTAAAGGTCTCCTCCTATCTCCTCCATTTTGTACTTTCCATTGCAACTCTGCCCCATGTCGTCCCCTCATCTCATAATTTATGTATTAATAGAATTTTCCAGCAGACTATTTCAAAATATATATCTAATTACTTGCCTTTGGGATGGTGCATGCACAGACCAGCCAAAGTCCGCTAACTTCAGGTCTCCACTGAAAGAGACTAGAATGTTTTCAGGCTTGATATCCCTGTGTATCACATGGTTTTGGTGACAGTATTCCACTGCATCTGCCACCTACAAAACATTAATAATATGTAGTTGTATTTTGACCAAAAATAAGACAAACGGAACTCATATACTTAAGCAGTAGTATTAATGATATAAAGTAGCAAGAAATAAGATAGATAGACAAATTTAATGGTCTTTACTTCTGCAGATTTATATATTTTTATCTACCTGATAAATATACTTGGCAGCCTTGGCTTCTGGGAATCGCTTCTTAGGTGCATCAGTGAGATGTTTATACAATTCTCCACCTGCTGCAAACTCCACTACTAGGTAAATGCGCCTCTCATCATGGAACCATGTCAATAGCCGAAGGACATTTGGATGCCTGTGATAAATATAAGAATTGTCTAATTATATACTTGATTACTATGTATAGTTGTAGTTCAGATACAATTTTGCATATCTAAGAATATTTCAGTTTCTAGTACTTACTTCAAATGCGACTGAATCTCGATTTCACGAAGAATTTGTTTTTCGCATTTTGATTTCATTATTTGAGATTTGAACATTGTTTTGATAGCGACGAGGAACCCCGTTTTCTTCTCTCTAGCTATGTGTACATGTCCAAATTTTCCACGTCCAAGGCCTGATCCTAATTCGAAATCTCTAGGTGACCAAGTATATCTAGAAAACAAATACTTTGTTAGTATGTTTATTCGAAGCGAAGCATTTCAGATTTACATTACAGAACTATGAGAGTGGTTTTCATTCAATTACGTACGAATTTCCATAGGCTGGGTGATTCGTTATCTTATTTTCTAGATCCAGCAACTCAGTTTTCACAGCTTCCATTTTTAAATACAAATATGTTCCTCAAACACTCCACAAGTCCTCAATTCCACTCACAGTTCCCTGATTTGTTTGCAAATTGGAGACGAAGCCGTTAAATTGTCATATATTTAAATTTGAAAGACGGACTCTCAGACGGACTTGACATATGCATGACACTTGGGGCATTGACACTTACGTTTATTTGTCTATGGGTACAGTGTTGCCCATGTCAAACTTTATTTACCCATTGGTAAATTTCGCTGTTGATTTTAGGCCGGCCTTATACATCCGGAATCAGAGTAAGTATTCATAATATGAATTCATAATCTTATTCCGTTCTCTTGCCTCGTTCACACATCCGGAATCGCTCGAGCGGGGCGTCGGGCGGGTCGTCCATGTTAAACAAATGCAATCGTATACGCGTGGAACCAACCGCTCGAGCGTCTACTCAGGCCTTAGACTTAGGAAGTGATAGCCCACCTAACGAAGACCAAAAGTTCCCTATCAGGGGAAATAACTCGTGTATAAGCGAATTTTGGTATATTTGTAGGGAATGGTGTTTTAAAACACGTACTAAAAGTACTGGTAGTTAGGGGTGGAGCTAACGAGGGGAGAGGGGTGTAAAGGTCCTTATTTTAAATTTTTCGTAAATAACTCGTAAACCGTGGTTTGTAGCAAAAAACGTTCTAGGACATAAGTAATCTACATAAAATTCTCTACAAAACAGATATACGCATGTTTCCTATGGGATCAATGAGTCATGAGATACGAAAGCAAGAAGATGGACACTATAGGAATAAACACATTTGTTTAAGTAGGTATGGTACATACACAATGCTCGCGAGCATTCCAAAAGATTTTAATGCTCAATTCCTGACCATATTTAGAGTCTTTAATGTTATATAAAATTTCCTGGATTCGGCATGGTTTCAGAGATAATCAACCTTTTTTTCGAAATAAGTTTTTCTACGTAACTCGTCATAAAACTTTTTTTTTATTACAATTATACCACAATGTGCTTAAATATTACCACACCTTTTGCCTCGCAATCAAAAAGTGGGAATAAATATGTCGAAATAACCTGTCCCTAAAAAAATTATTAAAATAAATAATTTTCACAAATTGTTGTTTTGATAAAAAGTACTGGAAATGTTAAAAAGTATGCAGAAAGTCTAAAAAAAAAATAAAAAAAAAATTTTTTCGTTGTATTTGACTTTAGGTCTCATAATATTTTTTGTTTGTTTTGATGTCTAGAATGCATAGTTAAAATCTTTTGACGATGATTATGAGAATATTTTAGGTTTAGAAGATAATTAGGGATTTTATTTTTACAAATAAGCATACAGGGCGCGCCCGGGCGCGAGCATTCCAAAATATTTTAAGTATGCATTCTAGATATTAAAATAAACAAAAATGATTATGAGACCTAATGTCAAATACCACCAAAAAAAAATATTTTTTCTGCTTTTATTTTAGACTTTTTGAATACTTTTTGACATTTCCAGTACTTTTTATCATAACAACAATTTGTAAAAAATATTTATTTTAGTATTTTTTTTAGGGACTGGTTATTTCGTCAAGTTTATTTCCATTTTTTGATTGCCAGGAAAAAGGTGTGGTAATACTAAAACATATTGTGGTAGCATTGTAATCAAAAAGAAGTTTTATGACGAGTTACGTCGAAAAACTTATTTCGAAAAAAAGGTTGTTTATCTCTGAAACCAAGCCGAATCCAGGAAATTTTATATAACATTAAAGACTCTAAATATGGTCAGGAATTGAGCATTAAAATCTTTTGGAATGCTCGCGAGCATTCTGTATGTGCCATACCTACTTAAACAAATGTGTTTATTCCTATAGTGTCCATCTTCTTGCTTTCGTATCTCATGACACATAGATCCCATAGGAAACATGCGTATATCTGTTTTGTAGAGAATTTTATGTAGATTACTTATGTCCTAGAACGTTTTTTGCTATAAACCACGGTTTACGAGTTATTTACGAAAAATTAAAAATAAGGACCTTTACACCCCTCTCCCCCCGTTAGCTCCACCCCTAACCTCCAGTACTTTTAGTATGTGGTTTAAAACACCATTCCCTACAACTATGCCAAAATTCGCTTATACACGAGTTTTTTCCTCTGAGTTTCCTTCGTTTGGTGTACTATGAGTGCAGCGACAAAATTTATGAAACTTTGACATGTGTTTTTTTACAAGATTAGAAAACATCAATTTATTTTTATAATTAAACAAATTGATATTGAAGTTACTTTTTTTACAATGCGGATAATCCCACAATGTCGTAACAGATGTGCTTACCATAGAAAAAATCAACTACGAAAGACTCTGGTTGTCACGGGATTCGAACCCGCTGCCTCTGGATTGCCGGTCCATATCAATTTGTTTAATTATAAAAATAAATTGATGTTTTCTAATCTTGTATTGATTACAGCGCCCTCTCTAGCAAATTCAACGCAGCGTAGAGTTGCCGAGCTTGCAGACGATTATGTGATGCATACGTCTTAGGAGTGTGGCTTAAGGTTGTAGTACCTTCGAAACATTACGTACAGATGTCGCTAGTGATTAGATTCACAATACCATTGGAAAAATTCGCTGTGATCGACGGAAGGTCGTCTGTGTAATTGGTAGCACGTTGGACCGGCAATCCAGAGGCAGCGGGTTCGAATCCCGTGACAACCAGAGTCTTTCGTAGTTGATTTTTTCTATGGTAAGCACATCTGTTACGACATTGTGGGATTATGTGTTTTTTTGTATAAAAAATGAGTTTGTGGTGAAATGACAAAACACATCCCCATTATTTATTCATGTTCTCCAACATATAACGAAACCAGTAATTAATTACCATTTTTTTTTAACAAATGTCTTCTCAGAAATTAAAAGGTTTGGTCAATTTTCAGTACTTTGTAGGCCATTTTCTCCTAACAGGTTGAGTTTGGGCAGCTAAAAAAAATACGTGTCCGTTATTTTAGACTACTCTATAACATATATCAAAATGAATCAAATCAGAGTCGGACAGTTGGGTACCCTTCCTTGTAAGCTGAAAAAGGGAAGTGCAAAAGGGAAACCCCCCTTATAATACAGGTCTACTACCGCGAACTTCGAAATTCGTACATTTCGAGGATTGCATCACTCACTGACCAATTTAATAGTAACAAAAAAAAATAATAAGACTAATTACGCGAGTTGGTGCAGCGGCTGTCAAGCCCCTGCGCAGAAAGCGGTCTACACTCCTGAGCTGCCTACACCGGTGTTGCCCCTGGCTGTCTCTTGTGACGGCATTTACGGGGGCCCATCTAGTCGGCGGCAAGTCACCGCCTGCCTCGATAGCAAAGAGAAATCATTGTTATGGCAGGTGTCCGGACCTCTTTTCTATAGTTCAATTTCTGATCCATCCATTCTCCATCACCATATCCCATTAGTCTTTTCCATTCCTTCTCAATAGTCTCTATGCGTCTGCTGGGACCGGTTTACGGATATGTATTTGTGCCCGTGAATGGGTTGCAGCAGGTGTACAACACAGCAAATTTCTCCAAAGGGCCTCTACGTGTTGGATCTATATCCCCGCGCAAGCCTATCAAAAAACCGGGATTTGTAAACCCGTGATCCTCAAGGAGACTAATTAAATTAAATAACTAAAAATAAAAAACTAAAAATTAAATATTCACACCTATTTACAAATAAAAAATGGGAGCTAGCTCGGCGCCACGTGGTAGGGTGCCCCGAAGGCTGGTGGCATTGCCCCGCTGAATGGAAATGCCTATTCGCTGGGCAAGATAGGAGCCAGCCCTCTGGTCACCCGTAACGTCCACGAGGCGCTTAGCCAGGTCCCTAAAAATTAAATGAGCTCCAATGAAGGCGTCATTAGAGTGACAGAGGCAAATATTCGAAACTTGCGGATTTCGTAGTTCGCGGTAGGGCCTTTGAGGGCCTAGAATAGAATGGCACATTGCCATCCGCCCACACTTTCCCCACAGACAGACTATACAGTATATAGTTCGCCAGTACAAAACAAAATAAATTAAACAATTCTAAAAACTTGCCTTATTTCATAATCACACACTTTTAGAGAACACAATCTTGGTTTTATCACCAACTTATAATCTTAATCCTTGAGTTCACATACTTTTTTAGTTAAAATTATTAATATTTATTAGTATTAACGTAAAAATATATCTGTGAACGTGTTCGACGGTAATGGTATCAGAGACGTCAAATGTTTTTTTATTATTATAACATTTTCTTTGTTTTCTACTGACGAACGGTAAGGTCAATGCGAAGTAAGACCGTCTATCAGGAAAGATATGTCGGACTTCCCCACACTGACCTTATACTGATTTTGTTACCGATTACCGAACACATAGGTAATTAAAATCAACATTTTAAGTATCTATTTGAGAGAAGGTAGGACTGGTAACCACTGGTAACTGTTAATTTGCTGCTCTAGGTAAGTGACACTCTACGGACTCCAACAATTCTATCATTTTATATTCAGCATCAACTTTATTTAGCCTGAAGATAATTAATCAGGAAACACTATTTGCAATATGGAAAGTACAAAATGTACAAAGGATGCAAGTACGTAATGGCTATGAAAGCACTAGACTACTCCCCGTGAAGTGTTTGTGTCCCGAACCCACCCCAACCCTCGACGCCTCGACCCCTGTTTATTATCTATCCTACGTAGTACGTGTATCTATAGCTATGTACGGATGTGGTTTTAATTTGTAGTGGAAGTCGGATGTTGTAGGTGTCTCTCTTGGTTCGGTGATACTTAAGTACACAGTCAAATACGTAGTACGGGCGGGTAATATGGGTGCGATTTGCTTTGCCAAAATACTAAACCAAAAACGGAGTCCATAATATGGATGGAAATATATTATATTTCGCCCAGTTGGTCTATCGATAAGTGCTTTCTTGCTTAGATATACGTAAAACTTAAACATGAAGGTAAACACATTCTTTCTTTTAGATATTTTTTTGAGGAGAACCTAAAAATGGTTTGACCTAGTTAATCAGTCGAAAACATTTTGGTGAGTAAGTGGGTACTATGTCCTACATTATTGTTTTTTTTTACAGGTCTGGTCTACTACCGAGAAAATCGAAATTCGTAAATTTCGAGGATTTTTCTCCGTCACTCAAACGAAGGCGTCTTTAGAGTGAGACAGACAAATCCTCGAAATTTACGAATTTCGTTTTTCGCGATAAGGCCGCGGGAGTTGATCGCGCTCAGTAGGTAGGTAAGTACAGTGCTAAGCAATACAGGGTGGTCCAAACCTTGACGTCAAAAAATTTTTTTTAGGTTCCCTACGTCATGGGCTATCAGAATATACCCCATGTATGTTAGCCGATTTTTTGTAGTTTTCGAGTTATGAATTTTTGAAAAATTTTTTTTTGAGAAATTGGGTCCCGTTTTATAAAGTTACAAGTTACAGGCTACAAGTGTACAGGTTACAGGAACCTGTAATGCACTATGAACTATTACAGGTGTTTTATAAACAAAAATTTACAATTGTAATGAACCATGGTAAATCTCGATTACAAGTAACATCTACAGGCGTGACGGACATCACTATTTAAAAATAAAAACTGACATAAATAATCGTATCCACAGATTATGTATGTTTATTTTGATGGAAAATCAGCCCTACTACCGCGAAATTCAAAATACGTAAATTTCGAAGATTTTTCGCCGTAACTCCAACGAAGGCTTCATTAAAGTGAGAGAGACAAATCCTCGAAATTTGCGAAAATCGCAGTGGGGCCGCAGAACAAAACGAAGAGAGAGATGTTCTAATTTTGTGTGAAGTCGTACGGTGTCCGACTCCGAAAGTCCAAATTTATTAGGAGCTGAAACAGTCTCGGTCAACGCTATCGGGGTACAGTCAAGGGAATAAATATAATAATATATACAACTTTAGACCTTATGCTCCAGACATAAGTAAAAAAGTGTAGTCATAGTCAGCGGCCCTACCGCAAACTCGAAAATCCGCAAATTTCGATTATTTTTCTCTTTCACTCTAATATCGCCTTGTTAGAAGTGACAAAGACAAATCGTCGTTTGCGGTTTTCGGAGTTCGTGGTAGTTGGCCAAAACTATGAAAATCTCTCAGAAAGCGAATAATTTCAACAGTGTTACGAGCAAACGTCTGTAGCACACGAAATAACTGGGAAAATTGCACTTGTAGTTGCGGTTACAGGCCTCAAGACGTACGTCAGTTTTTGTTACAAGTCTACCACACCTACACTTGTTATTTACAATATTTTTATAAAACACTTGTTCGATTACGAGTTTAAAACTATTAAACTCCTGTATTTTTGTCTATGGCTGAGCTACAGGCACTTGTATCTGTAACTTGTAAAATTGTAACCTAGTACTTTTATAAAACGCAAATTGTAAAAAACGGGACAAGTGTTGCCAGTAAACGCTTGTAAAATTGTAACTTGTAACTTTATAAAACGGGACCCTGGAATGAAAAAATTATTGATAAAAAAAAACTATATTTATACTAAAAACTTTATTTATATATTTTTTAAAATTTTAAAGTAGTAAAAAATGACTTGAATAACTACACAAATTGAGTTTTCGTGGTATTTTCTGTCTTTGTTTATTCACAAGAACAACAAAACAGACGAAATTTC
>JALPQI010027022.1:0-10437 GCA_025490895.1 Thaumatotibia leucotreta
AGTGAAAATGCCCAACTACTACATTTTATTACTTTAGATCTTTTGTTTTATTTAGTTTTGTATAATATTTACAAAAACGGTGTCGTTAGTGAGCATTGACCGTGGAATTTTAGTTCTTTCCAATTGTAGGTTTAATTTAGATTATCATAAATGACGATATCCTTTTGACGATATCATCTAAAACGTTTTTGATGAAAATCATTACATTATTTTACTACTATACAAGGGTAAATCAACTTTGTTTCTGTCTGTTATTGTCGTAGTTACGGTCGTCTGAGTCACGCTGGTTTTATGCAAAATTATGCCACTCATACTATGCAAATATGCATGTTAAGCCACTAATTATGCTTATTAACCCCAAAAAAATGCATGTTAACATAGTTTAAGTAGCATAATTTTGCATAAAACCATCGTGACTCAAGCGACCGTAACCATGGCAACAACAGACAGAAAAAAGTTGATTCACCCACAAATGTATACACTGCGGCAGTCCCGAAAAACTTGTAAAATTGCGAAAATGTAATAGGACAAGTCATGTCAGATAACATAACATACAAAATAAACATAAATATATCCAAGTAGGTAAGTTTTAAGGGGGGAGCTCATGCGCGACAAAGTTCGTCAACAGAAATAAGACATAATTAGCGGTATAATGATAATGAGTTGCTATATTACGATGTTTCTACATTAAGAGCAGACGTGCTAACTGATTAAATAAATAAAGATTTATGACGTAAATCATAACGAGATGTTTATAGCGTTCGAATTAGTCATCACATTAATCATTCCTCAGTAACTTTATAAGTTTTTGTCTTTATCAATTAGCTCTATCTTTGACATTCACCAAGAAATCAATATAGTCAGTAAAATAAATAAGTACCATGTATGTATTGGCACTGGTACCTACGCTCTCAAATCCTAAAGTTATACTTTATCCGAACATCTAATGAAATCTTAAAAAAACCGGCCAAGAGCATGTCGGGCAAGTCTCAGTGTAGGCAGTGTAGGGTTACGTAGGTAGGACGACGTTTCGAAAAATATTTCAAAGACATTTTCTCGGACTGCTTGTAACTTTTTTTGTTGCAAAATGTAGGTGATAAGGGCTTGTCCATTAATCACGTCATACGATTTTGGCCTATTTTAGACCCCCCTACCCCCCATGGTGATACTTGGTGATATTTTGAGGACCCCCCCCCCCCTAGCCAATATGACGTGTAATTTTTTGCAACTTAAGTAGTCCTTTTAATAACACTTCAATTTACGTAGTTTATTTAGCACACGTGATCGGAAAAAACTTTTTTGCCAACTACGCGGTTAATATCCGCTTTTTTTTAAACTCACTTCAGGATTTGACATTTGGTTATGTTTTAAAAAAAGTATGCTGTTCAGCAGAGAGTGACAAAAAATTACACGTGATTTGTCCGATGACCCCTCCCTCCCCCTGTAGTGATAATTGGTGATTTTTTCTTGACCCCCCCATCCCCCTATACAGTATGACGTGACGTTAATGGACAAGCCCTAAGAGTTAGCTACCCGCAGAAAATAAGAATTTGCTGCCTTTTATTACTGCCTCCAATTATTGAAGGGATACTTACAAAAAAAATGTACTGCGTGTGTTACGAAAGTCAGTCATGCAAACTATGTGGTGTCTCTATCCAATAACCTTCGGCAATAGTATATGGGGACAAATTTAAAAGATATTCGTATTTTTGATTGCTCATAGACAATTTGAATTTATCGCCCTTTTTCAGTGCCAAAAGTTGTTACACAAAATTTTACCCCACAATGTCGTAACAGATGTGCTTACCATAGAACAAATTAACTGCGAAAGACTCTGGTTGTCACGGGACTCGAACCCGTTCGATTTAACTTCGGCACACAAGCATTATGACGTTTAATTTGTATTCATTAAATGGGCGTTTTCCAAAAAAATCCCGAAAACATGATCCAACAACAACAACCAGACAACCTGAACCAGAATGATAAGCTGATTCGATCATGATAATACCTTTAATTATGTACAAATTTCTTGCAACCGACCCATGGACCATACGCTTAGATAATAGGAAAGGTTCTCTATTAGTGGACTGAGACAGGCTGATGGTACTGCCGATGTTTTTAAACTTAAATAAATATCTTGGGACATCTTACACAAATCAATCTAGTAGATAGATACATTACAGATACTTAAATACCTACATAGACAGCCATGACCAAGGACCAATTATATTTGTGATAAATAAATACACAAATAATACCCTTGCCGGTATTATTTGTGTATATATTTATCAACCAACTATTTAGAGATCTCGGCATCTTAACGCTGCTGCCGTCCTTATTTATTCTTGAGGTAGGCAAGTATGTTAGGAACAACCTAGATACATTCTCAAAAAGAAAGTGGAATAGTAATCGGTTTCAGAACAGCAGAAAATACGATCTAGAAGTACCAAGGCACAGATTTAATAAAAATGGAAAGTTGTCTTTACGTGTTGGGGCCTCAGATATATAATAAAATTCTCAATGCAATCAAAGGTACTAAAACACGACTTGGCTTTATCTTAAAGTTCATATCAGGGTCACTACTAGGGCTGCCAACCAAAGATCACAGATATGCGGTACATTCGCGAATAAATTGCGGGACTTGGCTATAAAATGCGGGACAGCGAGGTTCAATTTAGATGCACCTATGGCACCCAACGCAATCATCCATATTTTGGCAGTATACACGTTCAGCGCACGGTGCTCGCATGCTATAGTCGCGGACGTCGCGGTACATTCAAATTAATATGACGCAATCTTAAATTGCTCTCATTTACGTATTCATATTATTATTTTAGTATTTCCAGTTTAGTATTCCCTGAAAAGCGGGACAATCGGAGTCCCGCGCGAACTTTTTGCGGGACGCATACTTTAGGGCCCCAGAAACGGGACGTCCCGCATATAGCGGGACAGTTGGCAGCCCTAGTCACTACCAACTAGGCTATAGAGGCTGACTTGTAACAAGAACACTAATTCCCTTTCCAGATAAAATTCCACAGCAAGACCGAAGACCTAGAGAAGTTCTACGAAACCGTCGCCCCCCGTTCCTCCCTCCCCCCTGACTACGGCGGCACCCTCCCCGACACACAGACCCTTCACAAGAAGTGCATGCATCAGCTTCAAGCTATGGAGCCGTTCTTCGCGGCTGAAGAGGAGCAGAGAGCGAGGGCTTACCCGGACAAGAAGAGGGATAAAGCGTTGAATAAGAGCTTTAAGAAGCTCGATATAGATTAAGGTATCTTTCGCAATGAGGGTCTGGAGGTGTACTTCGGAATTTCGTACCTTATTCATAAGGGCATTTCTCCGAGCGTTTCAGCTGTTACTTCGGTGGCAGCCTTATCACACGAATCTCTTGAGAGTAGACGTAGTTGGCAACTACCAAGATATCCTAAAAATATATGAGATAACCACGGACATCGCGTAATAATGTTGCCACAGAAGACACGGCGGTTGAAACGCTCAAATAAATGCCCATAAACGACTCCATGTCCTCTCCTGACACCTGTCGTTTCAATACATTGTGTCAAAAAGTGACATTGTTGACAGATGTTTTGAACTGACAGCTGTCAGCATTGACTTCATAGCGACCGAGCACAGTAGCAAGCTGATAAGTATTCGTGAGGATGGCATTTACAATTGCCGAAATATCGGCTCAATAATTGCAATTTACATGGTGAATATCCAGTTTTAACCTCGTAAGGCCCAACGTTCTATTTTTAGGACAACATAATTTACTCATATCGGCCCATGACGTCATATTTTTCAAAGAAATATGAATTTTGTTTTGTAGGTCTCAAAGTTAAAAATAAAATGTCCCTTTTTTAGGACACTGGGATATTAAAGATATTATTTCACTTGTCCTTAAAATAGAATGGGCCTTACGAGGTTAAGTCATACTAATGTGACCATGTTAGCTTAAAAATGTATATTGGTTAGTATCGTTTGCGTCTTTCCATCTTATTGATATTTGTATAATACCCGGCTTCTACTGCCATGGAGCGGACTCATTGATGCCTCCGTTTCATGTTCATCGTATCTTTGTCTGCGGTCAATGTCAAGGTGCATGCAGAACAAAAGAACATTCGCTGTTCTATCCCCCGCTCTACGAAATCAACCAATCACGTTTTGTGTAACGATCGAATTTCGTAGAGTGGGGGGTTAGAATAGCGAATGTTCGTTTGGTCTGGATGCACCCTCATACGCATACGAGCGATGTGTCAATTATCTTGCGACGTCACCATTGGTAACACATTTGTCGCTTAATGAATGACATTGACTCAAAACCAGTAAGGTCTTCCGATGGAAAGACGAAAGGTGATAGCACTACCTATATGTATGTGGGAGAATCAACTTTTTCTTGTCTATTATTGCCATGGTTACGGTCTCCTGAGTCACGCTGGTTTTATGCAAAATTATGTTACCTAAACTATGCAAACATGCATTTCCTGGTGTTGATAAGAGCTTTCCTTAATTGACCACCATCAAACATAGACTACATGCATATTTTTCAAAAAACTTGTCATTTTGATATTCATAAGTGCTTTACGGTGAAGGAAAACATAGTGAGGAAAGCCGAAGTTTCCATCAAGTATTGGGCCAGCGTTACCACTTAGATAAGCACGTGTGTTTGATGTCGGGTTGCGGAAAATAGAGTACATTACAAATCAATACATGTATGTTTGCATATTTTTTGTTTATTTTAACGTCTAGATGCGTAGTTTAAATCTCTCATAATCGAGAGCACCCTATGTAACGATGGCTCAACTTCATATTAAGAGACAAAAAATACAATGTTTCAGAGCACTTCTCAAAAAGTCTATACCTACTTATACAATTATCAGTAACCGTATTTTACTTTATCATTTTTTTATATAAAATTACATTATTGATTGTTTATATATACCTAATTTAGTTTTTATAGATTGTGCATTTTCTTGATTATGTGAAATAATTGACAAAAATAGGTATTAATAATTATGTAAAACAATGGTAGCAGAATAGGCAAACTTTTGTGTAATTCTTTGAATATTATTTATGTAGTTATACATCAATGTGTTTTTTAGCATCACAATGACCATGCGTTAGCCTTTTCCTATGCCTTAGGCACTTACCACCGCGAGCCATGAGCTATCGGCTATAAAAAGGAACAAAAGATGAGTTCCCCTGCAAATAAAAGAGACACGGCGATGTTTATAGTCACTCGCTCAGCTTTGATAGCTATGATGTATGAATGTCGCCGTGTCTGTTTTGTTCACACGGGAGCGCTTATCTTTTAGCTCATAGCTTACTCGTTCGCAGTGGAACACAAGTGCCTTAATCTCAAAATTCGTCTCTTTCCGAACGGACATAAAAAAAGATTTTTTTACTTCGTAAAAAAATTATTTATTCCATACAATGTACATTCTGCGTCAATTGTATTTATAGATTAGTTTTGTATAATAAAATAAAACATTGAAAAAAAATGTGTAGGTATCGAGCACCTACCTTGTATTTAAAATAGTCAATATTCGCTCAGTACTATAGTATAACCAATAAAACCATAGATATGTAGGTAAATTAAACCTTTTGCACCAAGCTTCAATTTTATAGATATGGATCAACTTTTTTCTGTCTATTATTGCCATGGTTACGGTCACCTGAGTCACGCTGGTTTTATGCAAAATTATGCTACTTAAATTATGCAAACATGTTTGTAGGTGACTCATTAAAGAAACGACTTATTAATACCAGAAAAATGCATGTTTGCATAGTTTAAGTAGCATAATTTTAAATAAAACCAGCGTGACTCAGGTGACAGTAACCATGGCAATAATAGAGAGAAAATAGTTTATTCACCCATTTAGACTCATCGCGGTACAAATCGTTAATAAATTATTAGGTAATAATATTATATTTTTTAAAATATGTGTATGAAAGTAGAAAAATGATATATTAAATGAAGAAAAATACATTATTTTATGATAGGGATAACAAGCTTGCATTGGTTTCTAAAAATAAGAATGTCTCGATTATATAAATCGAAATTTATAAAAGGTAGGTAACTTCTGTTGATGTTCCAAGTAACCTGTCCAATAAAAACAACCTGTATATTTGGGGTATATTTGGGTGTTTAATTCCTCAAAAGTTTGTTATAAATAAAATTAAATAAAAATGTATGTAACTATGCCTCTCTTTCTAGTAATAGATACTTTATAGGAAAAAAGCAATATCAAATTATCACACTTGCATATATACTGCTTAGTTTAAATTAATAAAAAAAATGTAATAGTTTTGAATCCGAAGAAATAGTCACGTTTCGTTTTAGCTAGATTGTAGCCATAAAGCTTATGCTTAGGTACAGTCAACGTCAAAAATATCATTACGGTTTAGGTGCTAAACATATATTTACATGACTTTATTGCATCGCCTTGAGATTAAGGTAGTGTAAATATACTTTTAGCACCTAAACCGTAATGATATCTTTAACGTCGACTGTACCTACTTGTCTTCTGTAGTAAACAAATGTTTACCTTCAAAGTGCATTTCTTGCCGTATACAGCTGTGTACATGACTATAATAAAGAGTTTGCATGTCTAATACATAATGAAAAGGTCACTGACAAATTGCCATCCTCCTAAGTTTGGCGAATGTGGTGGTTTTAGTGAAAAATAAAGTCTATGGGGGTTAGGAACATTATTACTAGTTATGACAAGTAGAGTATATCTGGGTGAATCAACTTTTTTCTGTTTGTTATTGCCATGGTTACGGTCGCCTGAGTCACGCTGGTTGTATGCAAAATTTGCTACTTAAATTATGCAAACATGTATTTTTCTGGTGTTAATAAGCCCTTTCCTTAATGGGCCACCTACAAACATGGACTACATGTATGTTTTTTATAATTTAAGTAGCTTAATTTTGCATAAAACCACCGTGACTCAGGTGACCGTGTCTCTGGCAATAACAGACAGAAAAAAGTTGAATCACCCATCTACATTATTAGTTTCGAAACTACATATCGCCATCACAGCGCCATCTAGCGTTATATAGTTTCAAGCACAACTGTTTCGACTTTTCTGCTCTATTATAATCTTTACTCTCTGTTAATTTTAGTACTGATTGAGTAGACATATACGTACCTTAGATATTAACTTGTTAAATCATGACATATTCTATATTTGCCTTCATCAGTACAAGTGGCTTGAGCTAGACTGATTCTAAATCAAAATCTATTTTTGAATAAGGCTTACTCAATGTAAATATATATTTTCCATTGTAAAATATCTAGATATTGTATTTTTAGCTTAATAAATAACCACTTCATTGCTCGACGGTAACAACGTATACCAACCGTCAGTAGAATCTAGAAAAAGTGTAAACTAACCTAAAAACTTATAACAATGAATAATCACGCACTTTTAGAACACAATCTTGGTTTTATCACCAACCTCAAATCTTAAACTTCGACTTCACATACATTTTTAGTTAAAATGATTTAGTATTAACGTAAAAATACATCTGCTAAAGGGGTTTACGATATACAGGGTGTAAGTCTAATACGGGCGTAGATTTTAACGGGGATTAGTTTAAGACATAATAAGTACATTTAGGCAACTTTTACTTAAAATTAGAGCAATAAAATTATCCATACAAAATAATTCGGCGCGCAATGTAGAGCAACACACTTAAGTTAAACGTTCGTTGACAGCTAATTTCAAAAGCAGATGACATAACTGCCATATCAATATTAACAAATGTTCGTAAATCGTACCTACATTGCTGATCAGAAAATCTTAAAAAAATTCTGTGGGGTCATAGTTAAGTGTAACTTAAAAAAACCTTGTAAGTTATGATTACACTGATGAATCCCATGCGTGATTTAATTTATCGCCCGTTTTAGATTTACACACGGTATACATGTCAAAGACGTCAAATACTATGGAAAGTCAACCATATTTATTTAAATTTTACTGACGATAGGTATACAAGGTTCTAAGTTCTGAACGAACCTTGAGCACTTTGTACCTAAAGGTGCGTTTAAACCAAAAGAGCATTCGCTGTTCTAGCGCCCGTTCTACGAAATCAACCAATCACGTTTTGTGTACCGATCGAATTTAGTAGAGTGGGAGGTTAGAACGGCGAATGCGCTTTTAGTTTGAACGCACCTTTATACGTTGTTGTCATCGCGCCGTTGAACGAGCATTGCTAGTGTTCGGAAAGTGAAGGCACGCAGGTTGTATGGCCGTGCCTTATTTTTACGGACCGACTACTTTTTCTTGTCTGTTTGACATGGTTGAGTGTTTTTTTTTGTATTTTAATGTTTCTAACGGTTGTAGAGACATTTAGTTCGTTTTTTGTACCTATGTTTTTATTTTATTTTGTGCGATAACGTTTAAATAAATAAATGTAATTATCAATATTTTTTTAGATAATATCATGTTTTATAGGATCATTCTAATAATAGGTAGTAGTACTGTCGGTGTTTTGTCGTTTTATTATGTAAATAATTTGATGTTTTTTGGAGTTGTGTTGTATATTCAAAATACTTGAATTTTGAGTTCAATGAGCATTTACTTTGCACCGTCCTGAAGGGATTTCAAATGGATGACGCATTTGTAACTTTAAGTTTTTAAGAAGCAACCTGTATATTTTTTTTACCTGTATTATTTTTCTTAGTCTCTCTCCTTTGTTTATTGAATTGTCATTTGAATTATAAATGCCACTAGTTAGTCAGTAAAGCCAGGAGGTGGTGGTTTTATGTATTATGTACTTAATTAGTTTGATTAGATAGTTTTAGTGTACCTGCTTATATTTTCATGTTCCATTCGACAAAGTATGTGATAATTTTCATTGGTTATCGTTACCATGTCGTGATTTATTAGAAATATAATTTACGGAGCGTTCTTTATCGTTTTATTGTATGTATTCCCGTATAGTACCTCTAATATAAAATTTACAATCTATTGATTTTTCTGTTCAGTAGAATGTGCATTTATAATAGAACTTCATTTAAGCGCCATCTATTGATAATTAGATGAACCTAATCTTTCAACCATATTTAGTAGAAATTGAAATTGAATACTGGCAACCGCAACTATCTGTCAAAAAAGTAACCGTCGTACACGCTCTATCGAACACCTGCCGATTTTTTGTTTACATATTTTAAACGGAAAATCATGAATGAAACTTATTGTTTTACTACAATCTGTGAATGCAAATCTGGCGTGGAATAAGTTATTATCAATATTGTGTGTGTATTTGTGATATTTCAGTAGAATTGCTCGTGTTTAAAGGTGAGTTAAAGATATTTTTTCCGCTTCCTTTCTTTCAACTACAAATCAGAATAAATGAATGATTACTATTCATTTGATTTTGAATAAATTACGCTTAGTGCTCCTCTAAACCCTTAAAAAATGTTTTTTGAGGTTTAACATTAGTTTGAGGCAGTAAATTTTATTTAATTACATGACTAAATGGGCCTTGTTAAATTAGGTCTTCCTTTGACAATTTCTTTGTGATGTAATTGTATAAAATGTGATATAAGTATCAATTGAGAAGTTTAAAATTTGTATCGTGGTTTAATGACACAAGGAATAAATATGTCAGTGATATAATAAGCTATTTAAATGTAGTTTAAACAACATTGTATGAATAATGTAAACTTGCTTGTATGCAAGTTTGTCTATTTGTATAAATGATATCATTTTTCAAGTATCTATTATGTGCATTTATTAAATATTAAACGAAACTGACAAAAGCAAGTCAAGGCGAGTATGTTTTAGTCTATTTTCAGTGCTAGAATTTATTTGAAAACAAATGAAATGGTTTTGAAACAGGTATGGATTGTAATATATCCTATTTTCTTATGATTGGATGGAAAATATTAGGTTATTGTCATTACTTATGAAATTGGGGTTTTGTATTGAGGATTTAGAGGAAAGTCTATTTTCCTACTTAAATTTTACAATGTATGTTGAGTACTTATTATTTTTTGTTGTCACATTTAAACACCCAAATTTTGCCAATAATATTTAACACTTTCAATGTGTGTTTTTTTATTTATCTCTGTTTCATAAACATACCTGGGATAACTGGGGGCAAGTTATAGGGATTTGATATCGATTAAAAAGATGTCGATATCATTATAATAAAAGATGTGCTTATTGAACATTCTCGATTACAGTACAGAGGTTCAATGTCATAATTATCTGATATCGGGCCCTGCTCAGATAGTAAAAAACTGGTATGCAGATGTCATTTTAATCAAAATGACAATTTAAATATTGATATTTTAATATTAATTGTAAATTTTAAAACTATTTTAAAATAAACGCGTAACTACCCGTTTAAAGTTATTTTATTATTTAATTGAAGAGTAAGTACCTAATATTTATTTATGCAGAATAACATTTTGATGTTGTC
>JALPQI010027024.1:0-14699 GCA_025490895.1 Thaumatotibia leucotreta
ACTAGCAATTACACCTACGCGTTTTTTTATTTTAAAACAATGTAGCGTTGGAATATCCATTTAATTTTTTAGAAACTAACATAGTAAAAACCTTAAATTAACTGCATGATTTGTATTCCACTTTCATTTTTATTTGTCGTACTAAATTCACTGTTCTTTTGTTTATTTTTTATGATTTTCGCTGTTGTTGTTTTTTTTTTGTTTTTTCCTAATGTCACTGATCACTTTGTCACATGTATAACTGTCCACTTTGGTATAGTAATTCGTGGATAATGTAGTAGGCGATACATTTAGTAATTTTATTAGTTTTAATACCCAAACTGTAACATATTTTGTATGGCTGTTTGTTATCCCTAAAATAATAAAAATAAAATAAAATAAATAAAGTAACGGGAAAATGTTCAATCTACATGAATTTTTAATGATAAATCCTTTGATACATGCATGCATGCATCAGCCTATGATAGTCCACTGCAGGACGTAGGCCTCTCCTATTAACTATGCTATACGCATTAGGAGGTAAATGCCCATAATCGCCACGCTGGGCAAGCGGTTTGGCGATCGCAGTAATGTGTCTACTATGATGACGCTGCTGCCCATCATCAATCTTTTATCAAATAATGGTCAGTGACACTTCAATCCCTTAGTCGACTCTTACGACACCCGCAGGAGGAGTTGGGGTGGTGACAAATGTATTCTTACTGCCGTCACCACACGGCCATCTTTATGGCCTTTGATACAAAAGGTTTTAATTATAATGAAAGATCAGCGTGGGTTGGATCACTTTCGGATAACTACGTCTGATCGTTTAATTTCACCATGAATAATACTGTAAGTACCTACTGATACTACTATAAGTATTACTACTACTATATTTCCTATTATATCTACTCTAACACAAACTTACATCCATATCTCGCAAAGGACAAATCATGTAATCAAACCTAAAACGCCTTATCCACCACATTAGTCCACAGCAATTTGACCCATACTACTTTACGAATAAAGGTGCAAATCGGATGCAAGTGTACGGATAGGAAATGTCCACATTGCTTTGTTACAAGGATCAAGGGACTGTATCGGTGTCTGCTTCGTTCTGGCTGATTTCATATTCAATGAGTACGGGAATCGGTACAGGGTGATAGGAGGAGCGAGTAGCGTTTCTCGATTTAAGATTTAAGTGGGTATTTGTATTTTACTCAATTTTTTTTTTTAATTAATGATATTTGCTTGTTATTTTTATGTTATTTAGATTGTAAGCACGTATTGTATACCGCAAGACGGTTGATTATGACACACGCAATATTATTTTGTAACAACTTTAATGACATGCATAATCTTACAATAAATATTTTGAATTTGAATTTGAATTTGATTTCGTTAGTTGGATATTTTTTTGTAGTAAATATGGCTTGGATTATTGTTGGACAGATAAAAGAAGTTTATGCTTAACAAAATGCAAAATAAACATAATATATGAGGCCATATGGTGACAGCAGAAAGAATACATATTTGTCACTACTCCAGCTTTTTTCGTGGGTGCCGTAAAAATCGGCTAAGGTATTGAAGTTCCACTGACCATTTATTTGTTGAAAGTTGATGATGAGCAGCAGCATCATTATAGTGAACACAATACTGTGATTGCCAATACTCTTGCCCAGCTTGGAGATTATATGTATTTACCTCTTAATGCGTTCATACGCATACTAAACATTATCACAGTATAGTTACACGATACGCGCTTACATACTAGACACATATGTCTATCTATACAAATATATATAGGTACACCGTGCTTTTATTATTTACGTTTTTCAAAGGCTCCTTGGTACGTAGCTTATGAAAAAAAATATTTTTCATACATAGTAAATGAAATGGTACGTCTGCTAACCGTAAGGATAACATAAAACTTAATTTCAAGTGTATGTGGCTTGCTGGCACATGTAAAAACTTTTCAAGTCATGGTACAGTCGAAACAAAATAAGGGGTATACAAAAACGTTCAAAAGTATGTCCCAGTGCACTCTAATTCTGTGTAATAAGAACGTCGTAACAAATTTATGAACGGATTCTTTCGATACTTATTTTTGCACTTGACTGTACGGCTACTGATTGAGAATTTGATGGCTGTGACCAGTGAACTTGACCAGTAAGTAGGTACTTATAAAACGCTCCTCCTATCAGCACAGTCGCAACATTACTTCGGGTTGGTTGCTGGAATCGAAGGGTTCCGATAAACAACACTTTGATCTTCCGTGACCCGATCTATCCATAATACCAGTGTGGGTACATACAACTTTGCTACGCAATTGGGAACTTGTGTTAAGAACACAAGAGCCAAAATTGCCTGAAGCAATGACAGTACAATTTCCATACCTCTCAAACCTATTGGTGAATAGAATCTTTGAATACTTTGAAGAAATAAAAAATGCCATGTTGGTATTGGTAATTATGGTACCAAAAGAGCCCTTGAATACCTGGAACTCAAAGGATTTAAAATGATATGAGAAAACTACTCCATATAAGCACATACATACAGTAAATACAGAACAATATAAGACAAAAAAAAACTACAACTGATTTACATTTATTTTTGCTGACCTGAGATTTGTTTTTCTCAATAGTTCTTTTTAGTCATGATGTGAGTACTTATCACTGGATCACTATATGATTTGTTCTTTTCTATGATATAATAAAGAAACCACTGATTTAGGTACTCATAAACATTCTCTGGGGGAGGCCTATGTCCAGCAGTGGACTTCAATTGGCTGATGATGATGATGATTCATGTTGTTAATCGACTTCAAAAAGTTGCTCTCAATTTGACCGTTATTTTTGTGTGTATGTTACTCCAATAATCGTGAACCGTTTTTCGTATCACACGTGGGAATTTATCATCTTTAAATAAAACAGAATAGAATAACATTTCTTCTTGACACACTAATTTACAGTGAAATTATATAGGGGTACAGTAAAAAAACTTACCTTCGCAACGTGCAAGGACGTCATTACACTCATGGAGAATTCTTCCCGGAGAAATCCTTCCGAATAATGAGGCAGCCTTTGTTAGTTTTCGCTCGACTTATCTACCTATTCACAGTACGATTGTCACACCAAAGTTACATAGCTCAAACCATCCAGGTCTGTCTGTGAAAACAATTGCTAGCTCAATCTCCAACATTAATTGAGCATGCACATGAGCTCAGCTCCTAATGCTTTCCCTTCGACAAGGTCCCATCTCCATTGATATATTATAGCACTTATTACTTTTCAAAATGTAACACCTTTTTCTAGAACAGCGAATGTCCAGTAATGAAATAATTTGAAAGCAAACCCTGTTCCTGTCTTCGTAAGGTAGAAATTTGCAGGATAGTTGTTTAAGCGAGTAGTCCTTCAGGATAGTATTGGAATCAAACTTTTGTTAAAAAGGTCTTATGTTTATTATTGACTTCATATCGAAAAAGTGTCTTATAGCTTGAAAGTTAAGGTACAATTTTGAACAGGTTATTAGTATATTAGTCGTTTCGACTTCGAAGAAAATCGTAGGAATCAAACAGACGGAGCAGGCTTTGACACAGACAATGAATGTTTTGATTCCGCTCGCTTGAGTCTGCAATTAGTGATATATATTCTACATTTGCATTCTAATTTACATACCTTATTATTATAATAGTAACTAGTTTCATACGAAACATGATTATTATAATTTAGCTCGGAATTTGTCACTGATTTACTACGTAAGGCATGTTAAAGGCCTGAAGGATTTATAAGTTTCGTTTAGGCGGAGATCGTCATATTCTTAGTAAGTCCCTTTCGAGATAGGTCATGTTCGGTAGATGCCACTTTCTGAGGATGTCATGTTCTGAGAAGGCCGCTTTCGGAGAGCGACATGTTCTAATTACGTCACATTCTTATATCGCCACTTTATGAGTTCGTCGCTTTCTGAGTTTGTCGCATTCTGAGTACGTCACTTTCGCATTTTACGGCGCTCCTGAGCGTTTTTGCAAGTTGACTCCTAAGAAACTAATGATTCTGATCAGGAATGGGATCGATTGGCATCAAAAAAAGAATTTCCATATTTTTTTCCATATTTTTGCTCGTTTTCCTTACTCAACCTGTTTTCCTTCCTTACCTCAAAATAAAAATGAACCCTAAATAAATCACATACCTACCTATCAAGTTTTTGACAGTCCATTTTCTTGTTATTTTCTGATACCAATCACCATACCAACCTACAAACTGTACTAGAAAGGTCACCAGCACCACAGTCGAAATCTTTTTTCCATAGAATTAGTTTGATTTTTTTTGCATTCTTTTTTCGATGCCAATCGATCCCATTCCTGATCAGGATCATTAGTTTCTTAGGAGTCAACTTGCGGAAACGCACAGGAGCGCCGTAAAATGCGAAAGTGACGTACTCCAAATGCGACAAACTCAGAAAGCGACGAACTCATAAAGTGGCGATATAAGAATGTGACGTAATTAGAACGTGTCGCTCTCCGAAAGCGGCCTTCTCAGAACATGACATCCTCAGAAAGTGGCATCTACCGAACATGACCTATCTCGAAAGGGACTTACTAAGAATATGACGACCTCCGCCTAAACGATAAGGATTTAGATTTAGTCGGTCATATTTTTAATTTGTCATTAATTGTAGGTACCAATAATTTAACGATAAACAAGTATTAATCGCGTATTATTGTCCTGCAGCGGAACCAGTCGATTAACGGATTCTTTAGGTTTTACTCGATACCACAACATAATTAATAGTGTAAAGCTATACAAGGTGGAAAAAACGAATGCCACATGGATGGCAACTACCTTAAATATTGTAAATAGCACATTTTGTGTAAAAAAGACTTTCCTTTCTTTTTAAAAACAATAAATTCTGCATTAAAGGATTCATGAAAAATCGCTTTCCTCAGTCGGGACTCGAACCGGTCAAATGAGACAAAAAATAACTAGCCGTATTTTATGATGCGTTTTCAAGGCCTTCCGTTATTCTGATTGTAGTTATTATTTAGAGAAAAATTAACCTGATCAGTAACCCTTTCAATCTGCATCATAAAATTCGTAATGCTTATTATAGCCAGTGAGGAAAAAATACTAATATTTTATTAGTTATTGCGGTCATCCAATCTTACATTAGGTCCGATCTTAGCCGAGTGTACCTTACACCACGCGACAATATAAAACGTAAGTTCACGCGTTTAAGTCCAATTTGTCGTCAGAATGTAATACCTGATGTAATGAGACTAATGAGTGAAAATTATTAAAATTTAATCAATAATTTAATTTGTCAGCCTCCGCAGCCTAGTTAATAGTGATCCTGTCTACGAAGCTGGAGGTTCCGGGTTCGAATCCCAGCGAGGGCATTATTTGTGTATCTATTTGTCACAAATATTTGTTCCTTGGTCATGGCTGTCTATGTATTTAAGTATCTCTATGTATCTACCTATTACATAATATATCGTCGGCTATCACATTAAAAGCCTTAATTGATTGAGCCTTACCGTGGGACTAGGTCGATTTGTGTGAGATGTCCCAAGATATTTATTTATTTACATCAATTAAAACTTATCTGCACGACTTAAGCTAAGTGGCGTCCTTTTTATAGGTGCTTACATAGGTATTATTAAAAAATAACTCTGTGTGTAACTCTTTCTAAAAGGTATAGAATAGAATTAATTTACTTGGTGTAAAAGGTAAACTTAAATTAAAATTCATCTTAAACTAAAAACAACACCAAAATGGATGCCACTCAACATATGTCGCTAGCTAAAGTCTTAGCCATGGCGCTAGTTTTAGGGCAACCAGAATACATGATAAGTACATTAACAATAACCAAAAATAACATAATAAGTATAAAGTCAATGTGTGTGATGAAGGGAATGGATTTCAATAAAACAATTATAACATAGTTTTTTTAATTTATTATGTAATTTATTTACATTTCCTATTGAAGTCAAGTTATATTAGCATTGCGATACAACGAGGAAATGCCGCCACTACTCTTATCAGTCAGTAATATTCTACAATATTTAAGTTACTTAACTGGTGGTCCCAACGCTGGACATTTTTAGCTGACAATCACCAGTGATGAACGGTTTAACATGATGGATTTTACAGTCAACAAAAAATATTGTTTTTTCCAACATGCAATGAAATATTGTTTTTAACGTTCCTTAAAAGAGACTAGGAAGTATCGCTTTTAGAGCGCAGTAACTCACTGGGTTGAAATAAAATTTCATAACACTTTTCAGGCCTAGGCCTGCAAATATTTTTTTTTTTAATTTCGACAACATTGTCATTATTATTTTTTGTATTTCTTTGTATGTTTGAGAAAATCACTATACATATGCCTCGGCGTGAAAACGGATTCCTGGCCTCTGATGTAATGTACTATTACCACGTTTCAACATTATTACCTCTGAATAGAGTCGAAAAGCGGTAAACCACTTTTTTGTTGACTATACATAAACTAAACTTATGAAATTTGGTCGCAAAATAAGAAACTTAAGCAGCCAATTAATAATGGGTTTAATTTTGAACAAAGTTTTTGAAATTCGCCCAGAAACGTTCACATTCGATAGATTACGGTAAGATTTACATACCAGTACTAGTATTAATTTTCAAAATACTCTTAGCAGAATATAATAATTATTACATCATACTTACTTTAAATCCAATTTTGTCATCTATTTGTATTCGATGCAAATAAAGAAATATTGAATTGGAATTCAATATCATTGCCATATACAACACAACATTTCTAAGTTATTTTTATTGTAATGTGCTTGTTTGTGGTAAATACTTAAATGCGTAAGAAAGTCATAAAACATTCACAAAATTTAAAAAAAATATTGTACATGAAACTAAATAAATAAATACTTTTTTTACATTTTAAACCCTTACAGTAGAGGCATCGTAAGAAGTCGTTTTTGACGTTTGTTTGCACATGAAGTTCTGTAAAAATTTGACAGTTGGTATAATGGAGCAAATGTCAAACTTCATAGTTGCCTGAACGGAATAGTGATGTTACTGCTGTTGCTGCAATTTACCGATACGTCAATCGAAATAAATAAGTAAACCTTTTTTTATGGAGGTACGAATAATTGCTATAATAGTAGGTACGCACATATTTTGTAAAAGTTTGTCATGGTTTCGACAGGTCCTCGCGAGCCCGTGTGCCCGGTGGATACGCGGCTTTACAGACTGTGTGGAACTTGACAACCAGATAAATGTCATAATTGTTATTCAATTCAATGTATTTATTCACATAAGCTAGTATTAACACCAAATCACTTACTAGTTACATCATAAAAATAAATAAAAAATTAAAATTATGTTAAAATAATAGTAAGCACATAATAATTACAAATTCAATTATAAAATCACGTATAATTTTATTTTTCGTAGAATAATAATTTATATACCACTACGTTATTTATCACCTAGATGTGCTCTGATTTTAATAAATGGTTTTAGTGAGTTTATATACTGTATTTACGGCATTTCTCTATTTGGCATATGTACATTGCACTCTGAGCTAGCAGCACGCAAGTTTGCCAACGTGGGTTGGGAGTGGTTTGCTATGAATTTTGCTTATAGAGGTCACGTCCTATCCGTCCTATAAAACATCTTACCTAAATGCGACTTTACGTCATTATGACGTCACCGGCTCCAAAGTTTCGCTGCCTGCTAATGATTCTAAGTAAGATTACCAAACACTTTTTTAATTCGGATTACCTAACACTTTTTTAATTAAACTTTTTCAATGGCAAGTACCAGATCTAACGCCCTTTCGCACTTGACTGAAAATTTTACGACGGTAAAATCGAGCGTTTCACAACACTATTGTGAGCTGTCAAAAACGACTTCTTACGATGCCGCTACTATAACACTTACTACAAATTTGTATAAAATTAAATAAAAACTACATAAAACAAACCATTTTATAAAATTGCACCTAGCTATCCTATTGAATTGGCTTTTAAGAAGTGTTTGGGGCTTTCGAGTCGTTAAGACCCCAGTATTTAAGGTGCGAGTAGGGTTTATAGGGCTCGAAATGAGCATATTTCACAGACTATTCTAGATTCTTGAACTAATAGATTTTAACACGTTCGACACCGGTGACAAAGCGTCTGTGATCTAAAATTCTGACTTATAAACCAGCAACACATACGTGATCAAAATAACCGTATTCCTGTCCCACAGTGGCATAGAAGTACGAACATTTTTGACACAAGTGTTGTATCGCCGGCATAGGAGTACAATCTTTTCGGTCACACGTGCGTGTCACTGGTATAGTAGTTCTTATAAAAAAATTTGATCGGTATAGAATTAGCACTTTTTTGTGATTAAGGTAGACAACTGAGCTCTCAGCCCACCTGATGGAAAGCGGGAACTGACGCCCATGGACACAGTGACCAAGAAATCGTCTATGCGCTGCCTACCTTGAGGACTTAGATGGATTGCCTCTAAAGCCTCTTGCACTTAGTGAAACGGGGCGAACGTGTTAATGCCCGCGTACCATCGCGAGCGGAGCGGAGTCATTAATGGGTTTTACTTTCACTGATGTTGTGACTCGCAGCCGTCAACTGAATACTAGTCCTTAGCGAGCGATGAACGTGAAACGGAGCCATTAATGAGTTCGCTCCGCTCTCAGTGGAAAGCAGGCATAATAATCTAAACAAACATCATAACCCCAACTTCTTCGGTAGACTGGTCCAGTTCTGTCGTGGTCGCGTCCCCTGCGGGAAATTCAATTTGTACACCTTTTTGCTTTCACCCTGTTTATATAAAGTGTATCAGACATTGACGGGTTATTCGGGAAAATTTTATAATAAATAGTTATTTAGTGGAAGCGTGGAGGGAATTACTGATTTTTTAATGTTTGTAGACCAACTATATTATTATGCTTAGAACGTCATTGGTGTGTATTAAATCCAAAAAGAAAATTATGTTTCTGATTTTTATGTCAGTAATTATTTTTATACTGTTTCAAAATGGGATTTAAAAGTTAAGTTAAGAAGGTAAAACATATTTTTATTTATATGTTTTATATTGATTAGGTTGACTTTTGACGATGATTCAAATAATCATAAAAAATAGAAAAAAAAACTGCTTTGTTACATACAAATCCTATGTTCAAGAAGTCTATAAGCAATAATTAAAATAAAAAATTAAAAAATAGTAATTTTATTTGTTGGGATTCAATAAAATATGAAATACGTCGAAGGCGTTGTGCACCCCTTTGTAGTTGAAATAAAATAACGATACTTTATTATTTTGTTATACCTATTATTTTATCAACATACTTAATAGGTATAACAAAATAAGGGGGTGCCCCGTAGGAAAAAATAAATATGTTTTGGGTCATCCTAGGCGATATATTGTCGCACGAATCATGATTTAAGAAGTAAAATTTGGAATTCGAAGGAGATTTTATTCTAGTCTCGCCAGAATAACCCCAAACTAGGCCGTTGTACGAGAAGCGGTCTAATAAATGTCAAGAATGTTCAAATGTCGCCGCGAATTACTCTGGGACATTATGTTATATTCCATTGTTCCGTCTCAATGTCCTATAAGTTTAACGTGAATTAGGACGATATCGAGTTTCTTAGAAAAAAGGTGGTAAGTAGGTATAGTCCATTTCAAATACGAAGGCCCGATGCCACTCGAAACTTTTGTCATTCAATTGGTCCAAAAATTGGCCCGTGTCGTACACCGATTCGAATGTATGCAAAAAATATCACGCCACAAAAGGGTCTGGCCAGGTATCTTTTGCTATCACTGATCCTATTGTTGACGCCTAATGACTTTGTCATTTGGAAACGGGTCTTCGCATTTGAAATGGACTTTACTGATAATGACCCACAGAGACTCACTGCGTTTTACAACTAAACAGGGGGGTTATCATAAGGGACAAGGCTTTACGAGTCGTAAATCTCTGCCCCTTTCCCTGAACCTACACACGCGTTGCATTGATCGTTCGGAGGAAATAAAATTACTTGTACAGTTAATTTATATATCTGTCAACTCTTGATACTTGAAAACGATTGGCAGTAATGCGTATTATTACCCATTGTCGTAAGAGCTTGGGTCATGGTAACACACTATATTATGTGAGCATTTTGGTAAAAACGTCCCACTTTGGCTTGTACCTTGAATTGGCTTGTACCTTAAATTGGCTTGTACACTTGGGCCAATCAACTTTTCGATCGACATATTTTCTGTATGCTGTGTTACTTTTCATGAACTACATGAAATGTACGTCAATTAATACTATAAGGTACACATATTTACAATGAAAAACAGTTGAAACCTAAATGTATCGATGTGAACATGTACAATTGTATAAGCATTTTTTCTAGCAAACTTGATGAAATTGTCACCTGCGTTACGGGACAAAATAGTGTCGATCGAAAAGTTGATTAGCCCACTTATGAGTGAATTGTATGTCAAAGCATCCTCACATCAGTAAAAAAAAATGGTTAAACTTACCCGTTGAGATACTAAATCTGGTGACCCCCTCTTTTCCTCCTGTTTCTACGAGTCTGCTCCTCCGTGGTCCCAATTCTGTCTGATACCAGTAAGCCGGTTTCCATTTTGGCAAACGAATGATCGGCAACAGCACCTGATGAAGAAAATGGTGAATATTATATCACACACACATCCAGCCTATATCAGTCCACTGCTGAAAAAAAATCTCTCCTGTTTCATATGCGTACTGACGCAGTAAATTGGGTTGGTACACCAAACGAGTGGATGCTCATTCTATCCCCCACTCTACGAAATTCGTTCGTTACACAAAAATTTACGAAATTCTTTGATTTCAAAGAGTGGGGGATAGAATGAGCGTTCGCTCATTTGATGTCTGTCAATTAAGTGTGACAAGACTAAGACAACATGGTGACAAAATCGTTTCCTAAAATGCGTTTATCATAGCGTAACGGTCTAAAACGGTTTTATGAAAAAAATCTCTTAAAATAGACTGAATCCAGAAAACTTCATAATATGACATTTTTTACTTCAAATGGTCAGAAATCCGCTGTTGAATTTTTTCCCTTTCCTCATTGGCACATTGTATAAGCGTCAATTGTGTTTCGAAAGTCAGTCATACAAACTATGGTATCCTATATAATATGTATGGTATCCTCTGCCTAACAACCTTCAGCAGTAGCAGAGCTGAAATTTCTGTCTTTTTTATTTTCTTTTCAATAAAGCATGCCACAAATCAGCAAACGGCCCACGGTCCAGAAGTGTCACAAGCGCGTAGCTGTGTAGCTTACCTGTGTGCGTTTGGGCCGATTGAAGTAATATATCATGGTTGGTTCAGTCGTCTCGTCTGACACGGTTGTACTGGGTTCGAGTTCGGGTGGGTCAGTATCAACTGAAAATAAATAAATAATCAACAAATTTATAAATTTAAAAACAACCGACTTCATCCAATTTCTCCAAGATCCTATCGTCTATGGTTTCCATCATTGGTTACTTATTATCCAATCCTACTTTCTGAATGCAAATTCTTGTAAGTGAATGAAATTTACCAAAAGCGCCATATATGTACCTATAACATTTGAAAAGATCGCTCAATTTCTCAAAGATCCCATCATCAGACCCCAACTTGGTGCCAACGGGACCATCTCGAGGTTATACACTTTTGATCACATTTTTTTTTATCGGTTCATGATTCTCGGAGATATCGGGTAACATACATACAACAACAAAAAAATCAGTCAAATTGAGAATCTCGTCCTTTTTTTGAAGGCGGTTAAAAAGTTTTACACAAATCGTCGAAGTCTTAACTTCAAAAGAGTGTATTTATACATACATACATATAAACTCGCGATCAATGAATACGGTCAGGTGGTTATCATATAAAATAATGGAAATTTACTGATCTCAAATGTTTTTATCGAATGGCTCCGATTATTACCAATAGGTATTTGTAGTACAAATGGAATGGTTTTTGAGATCAGGTTATATTGAAATTTCTCAGATTTTTTCACCCAATCCGAGAAACATGAAACTTTATCGTCAGATGACTCCGCAGATACAAAAATAGCAAGTCATCACTGAAAATCTCATCATCATCATCATATCAGCCGAAAGACGTCCACTGCTGAACATAGGCCTCCCCCAAAGACTGCCATAGTGACCGGTCCTGCGCCACCCGCATCCAGCGGACTCCTGCGACCTTCACCAAGTCATCAGTCCACCTTGTGGGGGGCCTACCAACGCTACGCCTTCCGGTACGTGGTCGCCACTCAAGAACCTTCCCGCCCCAACGGCCATCGGTTCTACGCGCAATGTGCCCCGCCCACTGCCACTTCAATGGGCACACACACTGATCAAAGACTTTCGTCTTCAAACACTGCGGAATATTGGACCAAAATATATGTCGTAGCTTCCCGAACGCCGCCCAACCGAGTCGGATTCGACGATTGACCTCTTTCTCGAAGTTGGACCTACCTCATCACATCATCATCATCACATCAGCCGAAAGACGTCCACTGCTGAACATAGGCCTCCCCCAAAGATTGCCACAATGACCGGTCCTGCGCCACCCGCATCCAGCGGACTCCCGCGACCTTCACCTGGTCATCGGTCCACCTTGTGGGGGGCCTACCCACGCTACGTTTTCCGGTACGTAGCCGCCACTCAAGAACCTTCCCGCCCCAACGGCCATCGGTTCTACGCGCAATGTGCCCCGCCCACTGCCACTTTAGTTTAGCGATTCGGAGAGCTATTTCGGTTACTTTGGTTCTGCTGCGGATGGTCTCATTTTTAATCCGATCACGCAGAGAGACTCCTAGCATAGCCCTCTCCATTGCCCTTTGGGTGACTTTGAGCCTTCTTATGAGGCCCATTGTAAGCGGCCACGTTTCAGTACCGTATGTCATCACTGGCAACACACACTGATTAAAGACTTTCGCCTTCAAACACTGCGGAATATTGGACGAAAATATGTGTCGTAGCTTCCCGAACGCTGCCCAACCGAGTCGGATTCGACGATTGACCTCTTTCTTGAAGTTGGACCTACCTAACTGGATACTTTGTCCTAGGTATATATATTTGTCTACAACTTCGAGTGTAAAGTCTCCGATTATTACGGGAGTTGGTGCTACATGGAAATTTGACATGATTTTCGTCTTATCCATGTTCATCCTAAGACCAACTCGCTCGGAGGCTTTACTGAGGTCAACGAGCATTGTACTCAAGTCCTCCAAGGTCTCAGCCAAGACTACTAAATCGTCAGCGAATCGAAGGTGAGTGAGGTACTTGCCGTTTATGTTGATACCCAGCCTTCTCCAGTCCAGAGTCTTAAAGACATCCTCCAGTGCAGCGGTAAACAGCTTAGGGGAGATGACATCTCCTTGCCTAACTCCCCGCCGCAGCAGAATAGGCTTCGAGCTCTGGTCTTGGAGTCGGACTGACTTTGTGGCGCTCTCGTACAAACACTTCAACACCTCGATATAGCGGTAGTCGACTTGGCACCGTTGGAGAGACTGTAGTACTGCCCAGGTTTCGATCGAATCGAAGGCTTTCTCGTAGTCCACAAACGCTAAACAAAGGGGCAGGTTATATTCTTCGGTCTTCTGTATAACCTGGCGAAGTGTATGGATGTGGTCAACGGTACTAAAGCCTCTTCGGAAACCGAAAAACTAGTATTCCAATTTCCAATCATTACAGGTGGTTTTTTAAAACGTTCTACATTTTTGACTCTGCAAACCAATCTAACGACAAGCTCAATAGTTTTTGGATTCAATGATAAATTCTGAAAAATGAAAATACAACCTAATTTAAAAAAACATTCTATTTTTTTTAATATTAAATTTTTTTAGATACTGCAATATTTAAAAAAAAATTTGCGTGTTTTCATTATTTTCTATGAAAAATTCCACCTGATCAGTTTCAATGGCCGAGAGCGTTTATTAACCTGTTGTTCTCTAATTACGTAATCTACGATATAAATATAAAAATAGTTTATACATAAATAAATAATCTCCCCCTAAAGCTTCTTCTACCTAGCGTTATCCCGGCCTTTGCCAGGGTCCGCTTTCCTGCTACATTTCCTGCACTTCTCACGATCCTGGGCAGATGAATGAAAGTTTCGGGGAGATCCCACCAAGCTATCTCTCTTAAATAGAACTTACTACCTTTTTCAGAAGGTTCACTTCCAACGCCGCTTTTGCGATCTGAAAAAATAGATTCAGGGTTAAAAATATGAGAAGATGTTCGCCTGTTTACTAAATTTGTTCCACTAATTAAACGATCAAATTAGTAGATAGGAATAGAATGGAAACAAACTGCTACTATGGACATAGTAGCAGTTTGTATCACTAACTTTGGTGTAGGTGAAAAACTTAATAAAGTCACCTGTTGTATGTGTGAGTGACGTGTTCGAATAGGCATTTGTTTTGTTTGTGTTACTAATTTCAAATATGTGTTCTCTATTCGAATACGTCACTCACACGTACAACAGGTGACTTTCTTAAGTTTTTCACCTATAGCACAATTGAGGCGATCGTAATTTTAAATAATTTGTATTTTTTTTGCAAACGTCCCATTTGTGACAAACATGTGTAATACTTTACATACCGTATTCGTGGATTCTCTTAGACCTGGGAGGTCTCTTTAGAAAGTTTTTGAAGGCAATCCAGGCGTTGGAAAACTGCATCTTGAACAGAAACA
>JALPQI010027025.1:0-12062 GCA_025490895.1 Thaumatotibia leucotreta
AACTTGCAGGCCGGCAGCTCGTTCTGACTCACCATGTTGAACTGTAATCATCAAATTGTACGATATCATTTTTATCACAAAAACAAAGTAAATTCAAAGCCGACTGATTTCCTTTTTTTTTTCAAGTAGACTAGCAATAAGCAGTTTTGAACAGATGTTGAGATAATTGGAATGCTAGACCTAATCATAATACTAAGTACCTAAAGTTTGAGGTTAGACACTGACCTCATCTTATACTCGACATCAAAATAAGATTGTGCTTCACTTTACTATAATCAAATTAATCTCGCAAATAATAAAACGTATTAAGAACACAAAAACTTAACGTTACAAACAGAAATGTCAACCGTTAGTTCTTTAAACTACTGCTTCTAATTTTTCATTAAAACAATTGGAAAGATACCTGTCCTTTAATTTCCGTTGCTCCAAAATAACCATAGAGTTGGCGTCTTCATTTCTTAATTTCTTGGACATAGGTATCGCAAGAAATTGCGCTCGTTTCATCGTCACAGCATATTCATCATGGATGAAACTGTAGACTACTATGACAGTGAGGTTGTTGATCTTGAAGTTGAACATCTGTAACGGTAATTTCACACGCATAGAAAACTTTTAACACAAGGCATGGATTGAAAATATTTATCACTATCACAAATTAATTTTTGGTAGACTCGAAAACAAAACAAAACAAAGGGCTACCTGCCCATATTTTGGTACTGCTAGTATTTCACAACTAAGTAAGTAATAAGTATGGGTCATGATATACTTTGAAATCACTAGAATTACTGTTTTTATTTCTTTTTTTTTTTTTTCAATAGCGTAGGATACCTACCCACACGTTTCTTACAACAGTAATCACAAAAAAAAAGAACAAAGCAGTTTTCTAAATCACGACTCAAATCAAACTTAACTGCAAACATAGTGAACAATCATTACCTTACCAACTGTTGTCGATTTTAAACCTTACCGTTTACATGTGATGCAATACCAGTACTCACTGTTACGTGAGCCTTGATTCTTTATCCCACTTGCTGATATCGGGAACCCTAATGACAGCCGAGCTAAGAGGGGTAGGATTTTAGTTATCTGCCTCCTAGCTACTTGTTACTCGTTACTAACAGTACTCAGAATCTTGCATCTACGCATCTACGCAGTAGTAGAAAACGAATGGAGAGTTCTAAGCTTGCGTCCATGCATAGATGCATACCCCATAGAAATAACTTCCTTCGTAAGAATGTAAACCCTTCACATAACAAGACAAGAGTGAATCGTTCTATGTCTAACACGGGAATGAATTGATGAACACTGCAGTAGTGACCACGTAGTGACCTTTTATACTGTCAGGTCACCAGCCACCTGTTCATAGGTTTGTATCATCTACCTGCAAACCTGCATGGACCAAGCAAAGACCACTCCAAGCAAAACATTGCTTATCGTTTTCTAGATTTAGTAACTCATATCTCCGACATACTTATTTTATTTTACTACAAACTGCAGAGGCCTGCGCAACCATGCTTTGCTAATATGTACTCTCAAATAATCAATACAGAAAATGGAGAATGGGAACCCATATTTGTTCCTTGTCTTGAATTGAAAGCATTTATTTCGGATAACAACAAAACATTCGTAGGTACTTACAATGTTAGTATAATAACCTTTTATAGCTTTATGAGCATTATTGTTGAAATAAGATGGAGAGACACTTCAGTAAGTACACAGAATTAAATTAATTTACCCCTACCTCTCTTGTCGTTGCCGCGTTGTATAACAAAAACTAAACCAAATATACGTTAGTAAATAGAAAATAATGATTATACCTACCTAATTCGACTGAACACGCAAAGACATCCAGTGAGTGGTGAGTGAGGATAGGGCTGTCCATCCTCTCGGCAATCGCCTTCAGGAGAGCGTAATAAGTTCATCATCATCATCAGCCTATGATAGTCCACTGCAGGACGTAGACCTCTCCTATTAACTATGCGTATAGACGCATTAGGAGGTAAATGCCCATAATCGCCACGCTGGGCAAGCGGATTGGCGATCGCAGTAATGTGTCCACACTGTCCACTATGATGACGCTGCTGCCCATCATCAATCTTTTATCAAATAGTGGTCAGTGACACTTCAATCCCTTAGGGTCTCACCAAACTAGTCGACGCCGTTTCGGCTAATCGCGTACGGAAAAAGCTTTATGTCAACGCAATACCTAAGAGCGAGGACATCGTAAATCGGCTCGGCCCACGCGAAACGACGTCTTTCGACGGGAAAACGGAGTTTTGCCGTAAAGCTGTTCGCATTCGTACGACCCCGTTTGCAGCCTGCCTAACGCACACGCACTAATACCGCCGTACGGTGCCGGAAAGAGTTGAACGGCTCCGATCACGGCCTAGTACCTACGATAAGGACCGGTCAGAGCTGGCGGAAGCCGTTCAGCGTCTTCGACGGCCGAACATAGCTGACGACGGCCGAAAAGAGCCGATGACGGCCGAAGTAGCTACTGAATGCGTTTGTATTTATTCATGTGAATTATTACCCACATTAAAATCTGCAATAGATCTGAAAACACGAAGTAATACTGTCGTAATCATACACGTCTGTTCAATTTCAAACTAGTTACTAACAACTAGTCTCCAAAAATGAGATTTACGATTGCCGATCACCCGCTGTCCTATCTAGGTATCTGTTCGTCGGACTCAGCGGCTGTACGCGTGTTGTCTGACGTCTCGACGGCAGGACGGAGCACGGGAGAGCCGACCGCCGCTTTACAACGGTTGCGGTAGCAAATCGCAGCCGATCGACCGTTTCTACGGCCGTAAGGAGGGTGAGACTGCTTAACGCAGGTGTTCAACCGCGGAGACGGTCGATCGGCTAAATGCGAATACTGTGGTGTAAAACACTCGGCGAAAGCCGACTCCGCGTCGATTGGTTTGGTGAGACCCTTAGTCGACTCTTACGACACCCGCAGGAGGAGTTGGGGTAGTGACAAAATGTATTCTTACTGCCGTCACCACACGGCCATTACATATTACGGCACGCGTAATAAGTTATTGCAAATAATTATAGGTCTGAGGCCAGTGCATTATTTTTATAGTTAGCTGTCTGCTTCTTCTAGTATCAGAAATTGATCCTTTTCCGAACAGAGAGCTTACCGCAAACATCTAAAAGGTAATTTTAGAGAATCCGCCTCTATCTTTCCGATTACGCCCTTTGTGGAGTGACAGAAATAGAAGCACGAATTGCCATTATGGAAGTTGGCCTTGTGGTGACGGCTGAATACATTTGTCGCCACCCCAACTCCTCCTGCGGGTGTCGTAAGAGTCGGGTCGACTAAGGAATTGCAGTGTCACTGACCATTATTTAATAAAAGATTGATGATGGGCATGGACAATGGACACATTACTGCGATCGCCAATCCACTTGCCCAGCGTGGCGATTATGGGTATTTACCTCCTAATGCGTCTATACGCATATTTAATAGGAGAGGCCTACGTCCAGCAGTGGACTATCATAGGCTGATGATGAAGTTCGCCGACACATAAAAACCTCGGCACTGCCTTACCTTTTTGCCATCCATTTTAGAAAACTAGTTTGCTATGCACTAGCATCAAGGCGCTATAAATAAAATATAAGTAGGCGGGTCTGTTATAGATTAGTATTAGTGTACCTAAAGTACCTATCTAATTAGGCAGTCGAATATTCGAAATGATTTGCAAATGCCGTTCCTACTATAAGAGTCAGTAAATACCTAGAATTTAAAAGATTCATACTCTGGCCAACCAGTTTGTCAGTGGAAATGGTGTCGAATTCCAAAAATGTTAGCGCAAACATAGCCTACCCGAAGAAACTTTGATTTTGCCGCCTTTTTTTACTGAGAAACTTTTTGGTTTAAAGTTTTTTGGTAAGTAGGTATTTAATTTTGAATTGGCTGAATGGCTTCGTGCTTTAGCTGGACCGAAGATATGAAAAAAGAAAGAACGTATACTCTCTCTGTCTACCGATGGCAGTAAAAAAGGCGACGAAAAATCGCGGGTGGAGTATAAAAATATATACTGTTTGTTTACAATTAGCAATATTTAAAGGTTTTTTTTGCCATATTTAATTCATAATTCTGAAATACAAACTTGAACAAAATAAAATGTGCTTAAAGTGCAACCAACGGGCAGTGGCCCTACCGCGAACTTCGAAATCAGCAAATTTCGAGGATTTGTCTCTCTCACTCTAATGACGCCTTCCTTGGAGTGACAGAGAAAAATTCTCGAAATTTAGGATTTTTGACTTTGGCGATAGTAGGCCTGTAATCTGTACAAACTTTACTGCAAGCTAAATTTTAGTAATAGTTTATTCATGTATTACCTATGTTTTGAATAATGTGATAATGTGACATATTATAATTTATTTTAACTACAATCATCATCCCAATGTTTTTTCCATTTTTGATCGAATCAGTTACACAACACTCCTCTTTATCAAAGCCGTAATCATAAATACATATTAAAACGATGATGTACTTAATTTAAACACATGATAAAAATATAATCTTCTAATAAATTTTTAAACGATGAACTATAAAGGGCGCGGAAAGTGTACATTGCCGTTTTAAAATTGTGGTGTTTTTTGAGTTCCTAAACAGTGTAATTTTAATTTGTGTCAGTGCAATGTGTCAGTGTAAATGAAAAGGCAGTATGACTTAGCGCGGTCGCCTCTCCACAAGGACAAAAGAACAATGTGTCAGTGTCAAATTGCGTCTTAAGAATGTCAAGTTGACAGTGACAGCCACGCATTTAACTCCTATGCCTCAAGTCCTTAGTGGTCCGAATTGGGTTTTCCTACTCGAATTCTTTTTTTTATCACCTGTTTGCCAATAAAAGCTGCTTCGTTTCGGATTTCCCTCTGGAATTCCCAGTACGGAGTGGACTATGCCGGGGATTTCAGAAGCTTATTGCAAGATATTTCATTTTCAATTCAACTAGATGCGACTAATGAGTAACTTCGGTCAATCGTGATATCATAGTGCATAATTGTTTGCCTCATTAACACAGTGATTAATAAAGCCTTTATTTCTGTTATTGTAATAACAATGTTGATACGCTGTGCGGTGTTGTTATTGTTTTTGAATGTCGTGACGGGAGGTGTTTTGGACAAAGATTTTGTGAGTGTTGATGAGAAATATTCGTTATGGCCGTCGATTCATCATGGTATTCGGATGATGAGGCTTCGTAAACGGGAGGCGACGCCTACTACGCAGTCTGAAGTGAAGCCTGAACAGCCTAGTCAAGCGACTGGTCAAGCAACTGGTCAGGCTAATGCTCCGGGTAATGTTCAAGGAGTCCAGAGCCCTAGTGAAGGAACCGCTGTGAGCGTTACCCAGAATAACTTGACTTCAGTTCAGCCTGCCCAGGTTAATGATAAGCCACAGCCAGATAAACCAAATTTACTGAATGCAACTACTGAGCTCCCTGCGCAAAGTAAAGTAAATAAGAGTGATAAGGAAGGTGAAAGGAATTTAGATAACAAAACAGGTTTGTAAAGCTATAGTTAAAAGTATTTTGCATGCTATAGGTGATAAGTTGATGGTGGGCAATTGTATGGAAACTCCTGCCCGCATACTGATCTACTACTGTCCTTTTAAAACTCAAAAATGTATTGTTGTTGTACTTTTCAAAGTTTATATGAGTTTAATTTTTGACTTATTAGTCACCTAGCAACAACACAAAAGCATTAATACTATTAATTGACATATTCGCTATGGCAATTAGCTACCTGTGCAATGAACCATACTTGGAGTTGCAGGGATCCCGTACCGCAGCAAGTATGTTAAAATGCTGTAAACAACAGTTTAGGACATCCATGTTCTTATTCCAGCCCACAACTTTTAGAAACAAACTTTTAAATAATTGTTGTTATTTGTTGTTGTTGTTTGCCGAATGATAGACTTTTAATCAATAGTCATTAATAATAATCACAACACTTATGCATAAAAAAAGCATCAACTTATAGGCTGGTACTGTAACCAGATGAAATATAAAACATTCCAGCCCAAAAATCTGGAACTTTCTACACTCAAAGGGAATGAATTATAAAAGGCTGTCACAGTAGATTCATTCTTAATAACTCATAACAAAATTAACAAGTTGGTCTTTATTTATAAGTGGTGATGTACCATGAACAAACAACTGCAATCCACGCTAGAATATAGTTAGGAATTCATGGTACTTTGCCATTTCACACTAAAAACATTGTTAAAACACATATGGGTGAATCAACTTTTTTTTGTCTGTTATTGCCATGGTTACTGTCACCTGAGTCCTGCTGGTTTTATGTAAAATTATGTTACTTATATTATGCAAGCATGCATGTAGTCCATGTTTGTAGGTGGCCCATTAATGAAAGGACTTATTAATTCTATAATAATGCATGTTTGTATAGCTTAAGTAGCATAATTTTGCATAAAACCTGCAAAACTCGGGTTGAAAAATTAAAAAGTTGATTCACCCATACATCAAATAAAACTTAATTATCAACCTTGTATGTTTACATTTCAGTGATCAAACCCGAGAAAGTCAATGCAACAAGTGATAATTCCACTAACACATTGGATGATAAAACAAAAATACATAATGTAACAGCAACTGAAGCCACAAAAATCAACCTGAGTGACCCAGGAGTTGTGAAGAGGGCAGCTATAGTGTTTGGAGGGTTTGCCCTATTGGCAACGGCATACTACTTTATCATTTACAGGTAAACATCTGATCAACTCTGATCTTAATACAATTTTTTGTCAGCCTCCGTAGCCTAGTTGGTAGTGACCCTGCCTACCAAGCTGGAGGTTCCGGGTTCGAAACCCGGCGACTGCATTATTTGTGTATTTATTTATCACAAATATTTGTTCCTTGGTCATGGCTGTCTATGCATTTAAGTATCTATATGTATCTGTATCTTAAATAAATAAAATCTATCCATAATATATGTCGTCGCCTGGTACCCACATCACAAGCCTTAATTGAGCTTACTGTGGAACTAGGTTGATTCATGTAAGCTGTCTATCTAGCTTGATGTGTGTAAGATATTTATTTCTTATTTATTTATATGTTTTCAATCAAACAACCCACATTGACACTTACTACAAAGATGGCTTTTCTATTGTAGTTTAATCTGATAACTCCTTCTGATTACTTTTGTATATGTACTTTGTAATCTAGTTTACAAAGTACACATACTTTTTGCCCAACTCTGATCTTTATACAATTTATTATCTGTCTGTTATCATAAGAGGAGCTTTTCTGACTGATAATTATTCAGTTATCTATCTCATTACTCTTAATAGGTGTCAAAAGCCAATCACAACTGATGAATCCTGCTAATAATTTATTTGTGTAAAGATGTATTTAGACCAAACAAGCATTCATTCATTCTATCCCCTACTCTACGAAATTCGTTCATTACACAAGACGTGATTTGTCGAAATTCGTTGATTTCGTAGTGGGGGATAGAATGTGCGAATGCTCGTTTGGTCTAAATGCATCTTAATTTTTCTTCTTAACTCAACCCACAGAATATGAAGAAATACTTGGTCAATTGCTGTGACTTATCCAGCTTTATATATTTCCTCTATTGTATTCAAAAAGTTTAGGAAACCCACGTGTATTTAACAATGTAACGTGCAACATAGGCTGATATGGTGCAATAAGGAAAACCAACCATAAACTGGGCTAACTTATTAATAATATGGATACAGTGCCATCTGTTTCGTAGTTTACGTTTATAAACTAACAAAGAACGAATTATTAAACTTCTCAGAAATGACTTTGACGAGGAAACTTGCTTATCAGCAAGGACTTGGTACAAACAACCATGTTAAGTTTGCAGTCGCTATCAGATATTGGACGACACATAAATATCTGAGCTTGCCTCTATCATGGTATTAGAGTGCATGTTCTGATATAATATGTCTCATGGTCACTGTTCAGTCAAGTGCAAAAATATGTACCGAAAGAATCCTGTTATGAAATATGTTCGAGGTTCTTACTCGTATTACAAAAGTGGACATATTTTTATCCTTATTTGCCTTTGACTTTACAGTAAATATTAAAACTATGCTACATTAGAATTTCTATACAGAGATTGTGGGCTCAAATCCTGGCTTGTACAGTCGCCATCAGATATATCGTAGCGTCCGGAACGTTCAAAAATATCTGAACACGCCTTTATCGCCATAATAATAGAGGCATGTCAGATATTTTTGAGTGCTCCGGTATTAACGCTAGCGCTTATTTTTCTAAACTATTAGTTAGACCTTGACCACTAGCTTCATGCAGAGAAAAATATAATATGGAAACTTCATCATCGTCATCATCATCAGCCTCTATATCAGGCCACTTTTGGATAACGGCCTCTCCTTAGCATTAGATTAGAGGGTAAATGCCCATAGTCGCCACGCTGGGCAAGCGGATTGGCGATCGCATTAATGAATCCACTATGACGATGCTGCTGCCCATCATCAATCTTCTATTAAAGAATGGTCAGTGACACTTCAATCCCTCGGTCAACTCCTATGGCATCCGCTGGAAGAGTTGGGGCGGTGACAAATCTATTCTTACTGCCGAAACTAATATTTCAAATTAATGTTTCCAGGAAAAAAACTAACACCAACGATGCAAAAAACACACACAGCTCAATTGACCCGAATCAATTCCGCTATGGTGTGCTGCAGTCCGAAGACAAACGAAGCAACATGGAACTCTCCCGGGTTCCACTCACCATGGAGTCAGATGAAGATGATGACGAAGACTTGGAAATATTCGACCTCGGACAGAAGAAAAGATCTCTATCGTACATCAATTTAGAACAACATGATGAAGACATCGTCTTAAATGATTCAAGGAGTATAGATATGGAAAATCTCCTTGTTGATATCGAAGACAAGAATTCGGATACACTTATTAACTGGTCTGGGAATGGTAGTAAGTCAATATTATAATAAGTTTCTAGATAGTGAGCTGATTTTGAAAAAGTCATATAAAACATGCCTGGGTATCATTTAAGGAATCTAATTCCTTTCAATGATGGTATGTTTTGTATGAAATAATTTGGAAAAAATTGCATTTAAGATGATCTTATTGATAAATTGTTTATTGTTGTAGTTAGACTGTGGATTAGATTAGAACTGTAAAGTAAACATAGTGCGGACAAGTAACTTGGAAAATTTTACTTACGCTTTGATGGAGTCCTAAATTTACTTAACTAAGTTTCTTTTAACTAACTAAGCTTAACACATTATTCACCATATTTCGTAAGGGGTCGAAAGACCCCTATCGCTTGGAACGTATTAGGTATGATAGAATTTACAAATTACTTAGTAACACACTTAGATAATTTATTGGACAATTATTATTACTTAAACTGATTTTATTATTATTCCTGAATTTACATATGGCAAAAATTTTTGTTTCATATTACCGATTTTTGCGAGAACAATATCTAACACATTTTTGCTAGAATTCTTATTTATGTCTCTCTCATTTCAGAAAACTTTATTTAACATTTACCTACACCTTCTGACCTCAGAAAAGCACGATTTAAATTTATCGGGTTACTCGTTATCACCGTGGATGCTTAATTTTTCATAAGCGCCTGTCTGCTGGGCAGAGGTGTCCCTCATACAGGGAATATAGAAATCATTTCGTCAGCTGACAAGCAAGAACTATAAAAACTGTCACTACTCTTACCAATCTCGTATGTTAGTATTTTTTAAATCAGAACTGAGATACGAGTATTTTTTTAGAAGAAGGTATTTTTTAATTAGTGAGTTTTGATTGTCAACCTACGATTTAAACATAAACTTTTAGAATTAGAAATAAGGTAAATAATCTTGGCATGTCTTTTTCGAGTTCGTTCAGAAAGTGATGGCACTTTTAGCAAAACACTTCTGTAAAAGAATTCCCAGCTTTATAATCATTATAAATCATACCGTCGGTTGACCATCAAAACTCATTAAGTAACAAAATACCTACTTTAAATAAAGCTCGTATCTCAGTTCCGATTCAATATCTACGTACATAATACGTGGTTGCTAAGAGCAGTGACAGTTTTTATAGTGTGTTTTGAACGTCACCCGACGATTTGCGATTATATTAGTTATGCTCTTTAGTTTTCGTAATAATTATGACCTCATTTTTATTTTATTTTTTACCCTAAACTTGGCAGAATTTAAAAAAATCGTGCGTTCTAGCCTTCTAGCCGCAGTGTAGAGCAAAAAATTATGTATTAAAAAAACAAAAACTGGATCAAAAAGTATGTATCTTATAAGATACACTGACAAGTATAGGGTTGATGATTTTTACAAAAAAAATATGTCATGACTTTACCTTTGTCTAATTCTAAAACGAGGTATAGGTAGTCCTTTCATCATATATAATTATGTATGATTACGCCAAGGCCATAGCAATTGAGATCTAACAAGATATGAGTGCTTTGCATGCCATATAGGTACCTACATGTGCTACATGGGAAAACAGGTAACAACCCTACAATAAAAAAAAATGGGTCCTAATGAAACTAATTAAGTCGAATTATTATATTAATTCGCCTTCACTATTTATGTGATGAATACTTTAAAATTGTTTTCATAGTTCATACTCATGATGAGAACAATTAGTTTTACCTGACAAATGTTATATGGATATTGGATAACCTATTTTTATCAAATATGTAAGCATAACTCCATCTAACAACTAAAATGATGTCAGTTTATGGCAAAGAAATTTCTTCATGACGGGGAACGCTTTATTTATTATTCGATAATTTTATTTTCGTTGTCATATTAAGAGTGACTGTATAATGTAATGAATGTACAGTCGAGTTCATAAATATATGAGCAAAGCCAAGGCTTCAAAAATAAATGACCATAGAAAAGTACACATCCATCTGAACAAATTCACCATTCAAAAATATGTGTACATATTACCTGTCATATGATGTAACCGCCTTGAATTTTGCTTTGTTATTTTCTTGACCTTGTATTCGTTTTGAGCGTATTATCTCTGCAAGTTTACATAATTATTATCATGTTTTACATAGTTTCCTACCATTTATGATGTTGATTTCAAATCGTGTAACAAAACATCTTTGGAAACTTAATTTTACTCGCCTACCGTAAGATTTTGTTAAACCAATGTTCTCATGACGGTGTGTATTGAATTCCGAATTATTTTGCACGGAAAAAAATAGTCAAGGAATCCATGAACAAATTTTGGTATAAAACATTTAACAATGCAACTAAGTTACCCAGTCTACAACCATGTGTAATATAATAAAATCGTAACAGAGATGTGTACAAGCTGTTCAATTTGGTGGCACAAGAACTGGGACGAAAGTATATAACTCAGATCAGCTTGTTAGACACGTTTTGATAAATGTTCTAAAGCATTTGCTAAAGAAAGAATAGCTAAGGTTTAGGAAAGGAAAAGCTTGTATTCAAAATGTACTTAATTCTTGGCAAAAAATATTTATTTAGACTTGTTTTTTTGTACTAAATGTGCATTGTGCTGTGCGCAAGATCCAAAGTTTGAGGTTGTGTTATTGTTTTCTATACCTACGTATTGGCCTAAATTAAAACTGTAATATGTTGTAAATTTTTGACAGACGATCCCATTTTGCTGATGTGTGGTAAAAATATGCGAAGTAGATTTGATAAAACTCTTCGCTGTATAAATAAATAAATTTATTTGAATGGACGGCCTATAAAACTCATATTCAAAAACAAATTCTGGTAACGATATTGCTAGTAAAAATCTATAAATGGTATAACACACATAGTTTGAATTTTACAAGCGCTTTTTTTTGTTATTAACAATTACTTATTTACCTATTTGGGTGAATATCTGAGCGTTTCAACCGCCTAATTTTGGTGGCATCATTTTTGCCGAAGTTTCTAATCGTCTGTTATACTTCGTCATGTGTATAAGGTACCGTGCCTCCTTCAAATGAAAGCTTCAAAAATATTGCCACCAAAATTAGGCAATGAAACGCTCAGATATTCACCCATTTGTACCATAAGTCACAAC
>JALPQI010027026.1:0-14783 GCA_025490895.1 Thaumatotibia leucotreta
GGGCCACTGGATGCTTAGCCAAGTTGCCAATCGCTAGCGCTTGCTAGCGCAACGTAGTTTTCCCTCTCTGTCACTCCTTCATATTAGTGCGACAAAGAGGGAAAACTACGATGCGCAAGCAAGCGCTAGCGATTGGCAACTTGGCTAAGTACCCAGTACAGAAAAGACGTCAGGAAAAATATAGGATCCCACAGAATATTACCTGGACGTGCATGCCGAAGAAGCAGACGTCGACTCCGTCGCCCTCCTCGAACGCGAATAACGCCTTCGCCCGATACGGGAACTCGGCGCACAGCTCTCCCGAGTCCACGAACCGCGATCGCAAACCCGGCTTCACTTCCACCATCTGAAATAACGTTACTTTTAGACTTTTTCTATGCAATAGTATGACCAATTTAGTCGAGCGTTTCCTGCCAAAAAAAAATGGCCGATCCAACACATAAAAGCTAAGAAACAAATAATCACCAAATTAAACAATTTAAAACCGATCTCCCGATTTCTCAAAGATCCCATCATCAGACTCCGACTTGGTGCCGACGGGACCGTTGTTGTTATACCGACTAAATCGATTAAAAAAAAATTTAAATCGGTTCACGACCCGAATCTCTGAAATATCGACTAACATACATACAAAAAAATCTTCTCCTTTTTTGGTCGGTTAATTAATAATAAAACATCACGACATAATGCCTTTGGATTCCAATTCGAACCCAAGATAAGTAGGCAGATTTGATAATAATAAGCAGGTTATAAGAAGGTTCAATTTGCATATTTTAAGAAATATGTTTATAATATAAATATTAACTATTGTGATAGAGGCTGATGACAGTTTATCATAGAAAGAAACGGCACTGACCTTATCCGACGACGCGACCACCCTGATATGCACCTCTCCCGACCCAGCCTCTTTCTTCTTAAGGAAGTTATTGACTCTAGTCTCGATATACTGGCCGAGCTTGGACGAGGGCAGCCTCTTGGCGCAAAACTTGTTATCTTTTCTCTTCGCCCCCTTCTTCTTGAGGCAGTTATCACAGCAGAAGCCCTGGGGCCAGAGTGAGTCGTGGTGCAGGACGCAGATTTGGTGCTGCTTGCGGCCGCAATCCATGCATACGACGAACGGCTCTTGTTCGAGGTGGTCGTTCTTCATTTCTTTGAATTGATCCTTTTTGATCGCTCTGAAATATTTCGAGATGGTTAGGACAGAGTTGCATGTTTAGGTTCTATAATTTGAAATTACTTTGACATTAACGAATTGTTACCGTTTAACAGCTATGTACTTTTTTCTAAGGAATCTTAGTACACTTTTAAATATGAACAACATTTTGAGCGCTTGGCTATTTAAATTGGGAAAACAATACTTGTGCAAACAGAATTAAATGAAAGTGTGTTCACTTCAATTTCATGTGCACGAATGAGATTACTCAAAGCTAAACCTACGTATTGTAATCCATATCGAGATAAAATGTAAGTGTAAGCACAGTCCCATTTACGGGCGGGCCGCTGTGGGAGGTCTAATATTCATATTAATTCCAATCAGCACTTCTGTCTGACATGAAATATCATGTTACTACAAAAAACAATTTGATTCTTATGAGAATTAATAACTACCTAATTTTACACAGACGAATAACTGACTTATTATTCCATCCCTTAATTCGACAGCGTCCATAATACTGGACGGACATGGTTGATGGCCCACTTTTTGAACCAGAATTATTAAAATTGAATGCCAATGTTTGTATCGAATTAAGGGTTAACAAAGAAAAAAATATACTCACGTTTGCGTCTGCATAGGATCGTCGCCCAGCGTGACCGTGTCGCCTTGGATGTCATTGAAGCATTTCTGGCAGAAGGTGTATCTATCGGACACAACCCCATACGCTTTTAGACTATATTCGACAACCGGAGTGAAGCGTGTGCGGAGAAGGATGTGCGTGAAGGGGCGAAACAAAAAATTAGTAAGCAATGAGAACATAAAATGGGTTAGTTGTTACACAGAAGGCGGAGGTGTTAACAGTCACAGATGTCTGAATACAAGAGATGGAGATGCGTGTATTCAATTGATTCAATGATTCTTTTGTTACAAATGATGTGTGTAATTTACGTGCAATGGACAAATGCAAACAAAAAAGCTCGTCGATAATATGTGTAGTAAGACAAATCAATGATAATGATATGTCTGTGGTTTTCACCATTCACTGAAAACCACAGACACCCCGACAAAATTTTATTATGTAATTGTAGTATTGATAATCAGTTCTCATATCAGTGTATTTTATGAAATAATTTTTTTATTGACACATCATCGACAACATCAAAAAAAAAATGATAATGATATAATTTGAACATATGTGAGGCTAAAAATATCTCTTGTATTTAGATTTCAATTTTTGGATAGGGTTTAGATAAAGAAACAAAAATATTCACGCAATGGCTTCTGTTTGTCATAATAAAATAACAAGAATGCAAGCAGATGCGATCTATAGTGAATATGTTTGTGATAAAATAATTGTGATGTAACAGAGTGTAGAATGTGAAACTGTTAAACTGAGAATATCGATTTTTATGATTTAGGTGCATCATTACAATTAATTAGTTATTATCGTATTAAGATAATTTTCCTCAATACAAAATAATAGTTGAAGTAATAAAAGCAAAACTAGCCTTAATTTTTAATGAATTATTAACATTTTAAGTGCGGATTTCTGTCAGTAAGACGTTCAGAATGATTATGAGGTTAATCAATTAATAACAAACACCAATACAATTTACATAACATTTCACTGAATGTAAGATTTGACAAACACATAGGCGTAAAAGTAAAGAGACAATAAACAACACGACTTATAGCAAAGGTAAAACGGGATAATGAGTACAAAGCACAAAGATATAACAATAACATAGTTTATTTTCACCAAATAACCATTATGTTTTTTAACCTTTTCGCAACCACGTCAAGAAATAAATATCAATGCCACCCAACAAATAGCACGTAAATAATAGTGAGTGAGTATTGTAAAACGTCCCACTTTTTCGTTTATCATAAAGCCGCTTTATCAGTTTATTCATATGGGACGTTTTACTAAAAACTAACACAGTTGTCAACTTTGTATTGTCAAATTAAGGTGTATTTTGTTTTGTGACTTGATATCAAGTAGTTGTCGTGTGGGGTACGAAATTGAATATAAAGGACCCGAGATCCTTTTGGAAAGACAGTTTTGTGCGACAATTCCTTTCAATCTTGATCATTATATTTTGACCCAGTGGTTCTACAGTTAGAAGGAGAGCCAGTTTTCTCGATATACCTGTACACTTACCTCCTCATTCGTAAACGTATCCTAACTTATTTTTCGTCGTTTTTGGTCTGAACAGTATGTCTATAAGATCGAAAGGGCCAAACGATACTCATCGCCTTGCTAAGTTAGGAGACGTTTATGAATAAGGGGGTTGATCAAAAAACCTCCCTATATTTTTCAAAGAACTATAAATTTATAGACCACACTCGACCATTTCTTTCCTAGTTAAGTCAAATGTAGCAGCTTGTAAATTACAACTATGTTCTACTTTTTAATAATCTATGGCTAAGTTTTTTTAGAAAAATGTGACATATAGACAGACAGAAAGAAATGGCAAAAATATAACACGTAGGGTACAGATTTTGTTATTTTAGCTAGAGATGCACCAGATATTCGGTAACTATCCGGTATCCGGCCGGATAGTAAGATACGGGCCGGATACCGGATAGTTACCGAATATCTGGTGCATCTCTAGCTAAAATAACAAAATCTGTAACTTTGCTTGATTTTGGGCTAAATAGATTGAACATAAAAAGGTAAAACACAGTAACGGTAACAATAATAATCATTAGTCCCCCCAAGGAGTTCACAGGATTTTCAGGTCTGGCTTGCCTTCATTGACTAACCATAGAGGAGTAGGTAGAGCTATATGGTCCAAAGTGGAAATATAAATTTGCGTAAGTCACGAGTTGGCAGTGGCTGTCATAAGCCACATAGTCGGCAGAAAGTCAGCACCTGCCTTGATTGGGCCTCTTTTCTATAGCCCAATTTCCTACCTATTCCTTGCAACATTTTTTTTTGTAGTTTAGTAAAAGGTAGATAAAATTATGGCCATAATTTCGAATCTGGTTACAAGATAAGACAGGCCCCGAGCTACAAACGACGCGCCCCCTGCTAAACTCAAAATAGGTATAACACCGCCGGCCGAATATCCGGTATACGGCCGAATAACTATCCGTTGCATCTCTAATTTTAGCTACCAAACGCTATAAAGCAATAAATTATCACTATTTACAGTTCTTCATAATCATAACAGTAAGTTCTATATTATTGTACTAAATACGACTCCGCATCAACCGTCAGCTTGTATCATTACACTTTGTTGAACCAGAATTAAAACCTTTTCTGAACTGTAAAAGGGTGCTTTCTGCTTGGCTGCTACGGGTCTTGGTACATAGTTACGCGTTTAATTACAACGAGCTCACGTTTCCGAGCCATATCGAGTGAAATAGGAACAACTAATTTTGATGTAAGCATGAAACATGAAACTATAATGACAGTTTTGAGCGGTAGGTAGCTTTATTTAATATTATTGACAAAAAAAATGATAGAAGCCCAAAATTAATGTCATATGGGTAAATGGTTAGCAAAATAAATGACAGGATAATGGTAATGCAATGGTGAAAGTAAACTTTGTTACAATTAAATGATTTGAACATTTCAAAAAGACAGTCAGGTGATTAAGGAACGGTACATTGATAGGAGAAATTACTGAAATTTAATTTGTTAATTTACGAGATCTATAAGAGCCATCATTTATGTTCAATTATACGAAGAATGGTTGATCAACTTTTTCTAATCTCTCGTTGGAATGCTTACGATCGAAAATTTACAAAACTTGTATTTTTGTAATAGATACATAATAGTTATCATAGACCTCACACAATAAACTTAAAAAATCTTGTAATTATTTGAAATCTTATTGTTTTTAGAATCGTAAATCGATATTATGCATCAAATAATTTCAATAATTAGCAATTTTATAAAAATAAAAGGACATATTACTTCAAATATTACTTAGTCACTGCCACCGACGCATATGCGCGCCATTCTTCATACAAAAAGGTGGCAGCGAATGTGATAATATTTTTAAATCTGTATTTTTTATTCCAAAAATATCAGATAAAACGTCCGCGTCTGTATTTTTATTTATGAATGCCCACTTGTACAGAACGCAAATTCTGCGTAAAAAATATAAGTAGGGCTTCATATATAACAAAACAGTGCAGAGGTGACATACCTGTTCTGGTAGCTGAAGTACTTGGCGTCCCTCGGTATGGTGCAGAGCTGCTTGCCGTAGCAGCACAGCACCTGAGGGTTGAAGGTGTACTTCCGGCCGCAGCAGTAGCCCAGCGCTTGCATCACCGGGTCGATCTCTTGCTCGAATACCTCGGATAGCTGTGGGAGGTTACCGCTTTAGTTAGTTTGTGAGATAGGTCAAGTGCAAAAATAAGTATCGAAAGAATCCGCTCATAAATATATTATGACGTTCTTATTACACAGAATTAGAGTGCACTGGGACATATTTTTGAACATTTTTGTGTACACTTTATTTTGTCTTCGACTGTAGGTAGGGTGGTTTTGAAAATTTTCAGACGGTCGTAAATATAAGATTGGAAGTCTCGCGTAAACCTATTTTGCTAAAAATGCTATTAGGAATTTATTTACTTACAAAAACTATACGACCGAAATGACAAATGTCGAAATAAATCATAAATTAGACTGTAAATATTAGATGTCATATACCAAAGAAAAACGACCAAGATCACCTAACGTCCGAGGTGGGGATCGAACCCACGTATTCAGCTTTGGCAGCTGATGCCTGTACCCCTCGGCCACTCGTTCTACGGTCGGTATATTTAGTTAATATCGGTATATAGTTATAGTAATGTTAATCCATAAATTAGACAGTCAAACTGAGCAACAGAGTTCTAATTGGTATTGATTGTTTATATAAGTCATTTCAGAAATGTGTGGGAATAAGTCAGGGAGTATGAGTCTTATAATAAAGCAACCGCGCAAAACCGAATATAACAGATTTAGAGCTTGGTAACAAAAATACAATAGATTCAACTGTCAGGACGGACAGCAGAGAAAGGTTCAAGGGTTTTGTTTGCCTTATTTTGAACATAACAATTTCTAAAAATTTAACAAAACATTGTAATCAGTTATACTGATTTAATGATTTAAAAATGAACAACACAAATAAAAAAAAAGAGAAATGTCTATTTCACATTCAGATACACTACTTACCTTTGTACAATATCTGTAGACCCTCGAATTCTTTCTATTATACAGCCAGGCGTTGTCAAACATCAGCCAGACATCGTCTACATACTCCCAAGGGTCCTTATACTCCCCGCGGTCGAGTTTCATCTTGATGGTGGAGAGGTCTATGGGTTTGGTGACGATGTCGAAATAGTCTGGGATGCCGAGTGCTTGAGCGTCGACGGGCTGGCGGAAGGGCGCGGACTCGTCTAGGCGGAACAGTTTCTCGAGCGTCGGCATTAGGGCTTGGCGGAGGTCCTCGGGCTTGAACACGAACATGCGCTTGGGCCCGCTGGCGGGCTCGGCGCTACTCGTCGCTTCCACCGGTTCCTGGGTAGGACGGATTTTATTACAATTACATATTATGACATGACTTATTTAAAAAAAAACTGTTTCTAAGTTGATGGTACCCAAGAATTCATGATCTCTGTTTTATTTATACCTATAAATGTAAATGGTATGGCTAAATAGTAACTCAGGTTCTGTAATTGGGTCCAGTTATAGGGGAAGAGAGGACAAGGTTTGGAAATTACAAACTCGTGATAGATTCAGCACTAATCTGTTTAAGTCTCGGTTTTTTGCTCGACAGGAGCGAAAGCATTTTCGGCTACTCGTATTTTCAAAGCGTAACTTTAATTCGTAGGGGATCAAGTGAAAAAAATATAACACCCAACCCAAGGTTTCGTTCAAAAATCAAGTGTTTGATATGATATTACCTATGGGAGGGTGGTCAAAAAGCCTGTATCATAGTAAAGTTTGGGAAATATTATTTGACCGACTGTTATCTTACTTACGACCTTTTGTTTTGCGTTTAACACTTACTAGACAATCAGCAGTCTAGCACTTTTGTTAATGATGCAAAACAAATGGTAGTAAGTTAGATAAGAGTCGGTCAAATAATATTTCCCGAACTATACACACTGTATGTGTACACTAACCTCTTTAATCTCCGTCTTGACCTCCTGTTTGACCTCCTGCTTGACGGCTCGGGCTCCGGCTCGTCCTTGACGCGCGGCTCGGGCGCCGGCTCGGGCGACGTACACACTGTACACTAACCTCCTTAATCTCCGTCTTGATCTCCTGTTTGATCTCCTGCTTGACGACAGCGAAGGCCTCGGGCGGCGGCGCGGCGGTCTCGGTGGGCTCGTCGCGCATGCTCTTGCCGTGCTCGGGCTCCGGCTCGTCCTTGACGCGCGGCTCGGGCGCCGGCTCGGGCGGCGGCGACGGCGCGGGTGCGGGCGACGGCGGCGCCGGCGTGGCGGGCGTGGCGGGTGGTGGCGCGGCCGGCGATACGGACCGCCCGAAGGCGTGGTTCATGAAGGGGCTGGCGGCCGGACCGCCGGATAGTCGCATCTGTGGATGTTACATGTCAGTTAACCCTAAATCATTGACGTGCTTTTGTGGGGGTTATTCCCACCTGTTACCACCAACTTGACACCAGTGGTAACAACTGGGATTTTTTTTCCACTAGTTATCACTAAAATATTTGGTTAGTTACTAAAATAATTAGTTTGGTGGTAAAAGTTGGGAATTTTAATTCCCAGTTGTTCCCAGTGGTAACAGGTGGGAAAAAAAATCCCAGTTGTTACCACTGGTTTCAAGTTAGTGGTAACAGGTGGGAATAACCCTTTCGTGGTAACCGAATTTAAACTTTAAAGGAACGTCATAGAGACTAACAACGTACCACATTCGTACGTCAGTGGGTAAAGGTTAAAGCTAACTTCAACTTATGACCTTTACAATGAATATGCTGAGAAAGTGCTCTTTTTAAAGGAAAAAAAATGCACATTGTACAGTGGCGTTCAAAATTGCATGGACGATTTATGAATGAATTAATTCATAAACTGTGATTTTATGAATGAATATGTGTGTATAGGTCAATGTGTTACCTTGTGATTTATGAACGAATTCATTCATAAACTGTTCATGCAATTTTGTACCCGACTTTACTATTCCGCACCCGTGCAGGAATGAAATTTCATAGTACTTTTCCGCACTGCCTGGTTGGTACTGCCGAGATAGTCTGGTTTTCCTCGCATAATGCATTGTAAATGTAGTATGATACGCATGTTGAAATGTAAGCTTTTTTCTAACTCTTGTTCTTCTTGACTCGTAACTTCGTGTCGTAAAAAAGCCTACTTTCCACACTTGTATGATAAATAAGTGTTAAAGTTCAAGTAAACTGTTGATTTTTCATTTCATTTATTTTATATCACTTTATTTTCGTGTAATATGTGTTCGGAATACTGTTATGATGTGAAAATAGTAACACAATAAATAATAATAAATAGTATTTTTTTATGATAGATTTTGAATATGTATTTCTTTTGTGTGGCTGGGCCTTAACCGTTATGACGCCATGTCAAATGTCACCCAGACGCAATGTCAACAAAATGTCAACACACAAAATTGAATTTTACGCACATGCATTTAGGTCTATATTGATCTGTGTGTCAAGGCTTGCATAGCGTTATTTGGCGTTGAACCTGCGGTGTCAATACACGGTGCTCGTGAGCATTCTGAAAGAATTTAATGCTGAATTCCTGAACATATTTAGAGTATTTAATGTTAAATAAAATTTCCTGGATTCGCCTTGGTTCCAGATATAATTAACCTTTTTTCGAAATTAATTTTTTCAACGTAACTCGTCATAAAACTTCTTTTTGATTACAATGCTACCACAATGTGTTCTAATATTACCACACCTTTTGCCTGACAATCAAAAAATAAGAATAGAGTTGACAAAACCTGTTACTAAAAAAAATATATAAAAAAATAATTTCAATAAATTGTTGTTATGATAAAAAGTATTGGAAATGTTAAAAAAAATTCAAAAAGTCGAAAAAAAATTTTTTTTTGTGGAATATTACATTAGGGTCATATTTCTCGAAAGCTTGTAACTTGTAATACAAGCGGAAGTCCTTGTCTAATTAATAATGTTAAAAAGAGACTTCCACTTGTATCATAAGTTACAAGCGTTCGAGAAATGAGTCCTAGGTCTCATAATATTTTTTGTTTATTTTGATGTCTAGAATGGTTAAAATCTTTCGCAATGCTCGCGAGCACCGTGTGGGTCATTGTCAGATTTAGGTTATCGTCTTTTCGGTGGACATACCTAAAGTTAAGGAAATCCTGTACAAACAGCAACACAGCTAGGTATACACTTCAGAAATTGGAAATATTGCATGAAAGAGAATCACACTTACAGTCACGTGTCAGTTACATAGGAATGTTGAGCCACTTGGCAAAGGATGCAATTTGGTCGTGTAATATTATGGTTTCGGTATTTTTCGTTAGTAGGCACGATCGCGACATTTCCGATGGTCCCCGATGATATGTCATCGAATCTTTGTTGCGTCAAAATTTCAGTATTTGAAAACTAGTTGACATAATAAAAATTCCTTCGTCTACGAAAATTAAGAATTAGCTATCGGCCATGATGAGACGCTAGATGTCGTTGTTCCTTGTGGAAACTGGATAACGACAGTTCTTCATAGATTTGTGTAAAACCGTTTAGTAATTTAATCACGTTTTCTTCAAATCGGATTTCATGATTTATCTGACGAGGCAAGGTATTTTTAGGCGAGGTATTTTTCCAAATCAAGATATTTTACAAATAGCCATGTTATCGGGCAATTTTAAATTATTTTGTTCATTGACAAATGCTATTGCTGTCTTTATTATAATTCATCACATCTCTTAGTTGACGTTAGTTGAATACTTTACGTAAGCCAAATATACAAAATTTGAATTTGCCGCCTTTTCTTACTGCCAAGTTGGTTGGACCAAAATGTGGTTACACAGGAGACATTCATAACAGACCGGTTGAAGAAGGGAGAGTAATACACTCGTGATACACATACCCATTATGCATATCCTTGTAAGGCCCAATGTACATTACAATGTACACTCCAATTCAATGAAATTTAAACCTTTTATAAACTTAATAAAGTCGCATTTACTTACTTTGTTTGGTCGTTTTCTCAAACAAACGAAGTTCACCACTATTCCTTACAAGGCAAGGTTCAAAATAAGATTTAAAGAAAATAGTATGGTGGGCCTTACGAGGATATTTTTTCATTGACAGAGACAAATGCTATTGCTGTCTTTATTATAATTCATCACATCTCTTAGTTGACGTTAGTTGAATACTTATGTAACCTTTGTGGAAATATGGTAGATAGACGTTTGACAGTCTACCTATAATTCTTTAAACTGTCAGTAGCCATACAAATGTTTAATAGACACTTGATAGTTTCTGGCTGAAATTCTAACTCTGAAAAAATATCTGACAGTGACAGCCGTTGAAAGGAAAATGAACGAAAATTTCTACATAGCAGCTTAGCAGTCAAATTACCGGCTCTGAAGTTAGATTGACGTCTCCAGGACTAAAGCGGATGTTATATATTATAACGTAACTATAGTAACGTCAGCTTCCGGAAAATTCGTAATCAATCATTGGTTAAACGTTTTTGTTATTACGTAACCATGGTAATATCACCTTCTGAAGAAACCGCGAGCGATCATTGGTTAACCGTAGCAATGCTCGCCCCATTGGTCAGCAGAGTTCGGCCGAAGTCGTGATACTAGTCTCGTAAGATTTCGGAACCCGATTTGTATTATTCGACCAAGTTGCGAACAGTGCGAACGATCAACATTCCCGTGTATTATTTAATTTGAAGTTGACATAATATAACTATATTTATCTCTTTCATTTTCTCTCTGCTCTGTCTTTAATGGTCCGTTAGGAGTGTTGCTGTTTGTACTAATTTTGGGATAAAACAATTGACGGTACAACTAGGTTCCCTGGTCTATAGCCCTATGCAATCAAATCGTAACATAGATTTATAAAAGCTGTTAACTTTTGACCACCGAGTGGACAACTTTTGTTTTTCGGACTGACAATGACCCGTGTATATCAATCGTTAGCGTCTAAGGTGATATAGGTGAATGTGTTACCTTGGCGGGGTCGGGCTGCATGTTGCCGGGCTCGGCGGGCGCGGGCGCCGGCCCGTTGCTCGGCACCGCGTACTGCTGCGGCGGCGCCGGCGACGCCATCGCCTGGAGGAAGGGTTACCAAATGTTAGGAATTTACCATGTTAAATGTTAGGACTTTACCATGCTAGAACTAAACTGGGGATTTATCATTTTCAATTTTTTTTTTTACTTAACTAAAGAACCTTAAAGCTAAAACAATTTAAACACCAATCAGTCAAATAACCCACCCCGCAACATTCCCGGTGCAAAGGTGCCTAACAAACTAGCAGCATTTCCGCGCTGCACTGCAATAGCAAGCCTCTGCACCAGGACTGATTTTCAAATTATCTCATTACATCTTCAGTTAATGATTTTTATAGCAGTTGATGTGCGTGAAGTTTTCGCTCCAAGCTTTTTGCTCACAAATAACATATCAATATCGTTGGTTCGCGTTAGTTTAGTATACCCTGTATCATTCAACATCACCGATTTCAATTTTTCAAACAAATTTGGATAGAACATATTAAAACAACAAATCTAATTTCTCATTTTTATTCAATTATTATTATTTACTGAAAAAAATGAAGGAAAAGAAAAATGATCCTATACCTACCAAAAATTATACGTAATTAAGTATGAAATATAATATTTTATACTTTTAGCTTAACTTTCTAAGCAATTTTGGGCACTACAAAAATGAATTTCAATTTTTTAAAGATTTTAAGAAATATGCATCATTACGTGTTTTTTCCAGATTTTCCGAAACATTAACACGCTCAGCGGGGAACAGGTCATATGTGACCTGTACAAGTATGGTTAATTACAATTTAACTTAATTGCCGCAGCGAAAGTGTTAACCAAATGTCAAGTTTGAGCATGTAACGCTATGTCTCGGAGATTGCAGAAATGTTTTGATCATTCACTGGTATGTATACTACAAGCTACAATGCACCAAAACAAATTTAAAAACTTCTAATAAAAATTATGAAGAGTTTTATGGTATGTTGCCTGTAGCCAACACTATGATACAGAGGGTTAAATAGATATGATGACATACTTTTTTTCTTATAAAATAGAGAGCGCCAGCTTTTTATGAAAATTAATAGTTAGCCGATGAAATGAATTTACTTTAGCACAGGGGTAAATCCACAAGATTGTAACGAGAGTTACCAATTCTTTTGTATGTTTTCATATTAATTAAGTACATTTAAGGGTCCACACATCTACCTACAGGGCTAGGCTAGACGTACGGAAACACAACTTAGATTAATTAATTTTAAAACATACGAAAGAATTGGTAACTCTCGTTACAGTCTTGTGGATTTACCCACAGTAAACAATTAGGGCTTGTCCATTAATCACGTCATACGATTTTGACCTATTTTTAGACCCCCCCCCTCTCCCATGGTGATACTTGGTGATATTTTCAGGACCCCCCCCCCCCCACCCCTAGCCGATATGACGTGTATTTTTTTGCCAACTTACGTAGTCCTTTTAATAAATCTTCAATTTACGTATTTATTATCTTTATTAAGTATACGTGATGGGAAAAAACTTTTTTGCCAACTACAAGGTAAATGTCCGCGAAATTTTAAAACTCAGTTTAGGATTTGACATCTGGTTATGTTTTAAAAGAAGTATGCTGTTCAGCAGAGAGTAACAAAAAATGTCCGATGACCCCCCTCCCCTATGGTGATACTTGGTGATTTTTTCTTGACCCCCCCTCCATTAATCACGTCATACTGTATAGGGGTATACAGTATGACGTGATTAATGGACAAGCCCTTAGATAATGTAGTACCTGGAAGGGCGACATGCCCGGCGCGCCGTTGGGCGTGGGCGGCAGGCCGGGCGAGGGCCCGGGCGGCCCCGGCGGCGCGGGCTGCGGCGGGAAGGCCATGCGCGCGGGTAGCAGCGCCGCCATGCCCGGCGACGGGATGCGCATGCCCAGCGCGCCGCCCGAGCGCAGCAGCGTCGACACCGGCCGCTGCCCCCGCGCCTGCCATCACCTGTATAAAATGAGAGTGGGTACCTGGAAGGGCGACATGCCGGGAGCGCCGTTGGGCGTGGGCGGCAGGCCGGGCGACGGCCCGGGCGGCCCCGGCGGCGCGGGCTGCGGCGGGAAGGCCATGCGCGCGGGTAGCAGCGCCGCCATGCCCGGCGACGGGATGCGCATGCCCAGCGCGCCGCCCGAGCGCAGCAGCGTCGACACCGGCCGCTGCCCCCGCGCCTGCCATCACCTGTATAAAATGAGAGTGGGTACCTGGAAGGGCGACATGCCGGGCGCGCCGTTGGGCGTGGGCGGCAGGCCGGGCGAGGGCCCGGGCGGCCCCGGCGGCGCGGGCTGCGGCGGGAAGGCCATGCGCGCGGGCAGCAGCGCCGCCATGCCCGGCGACGGGATGCGCATGCCCAGCGCGCCGCCGCCCGAGCGCGGCAGCGTCGACACCGGCCGCGCCCCGCCGGCCGCAACGCCCGCGCCTGCCATCACCTGCGACCAATTAACGACCGGGTTATTGTCAGTCGGAAAAACAAAAGTTGTCCACTCGGTGGTCAAAAGTTAACAGCCTGTATAAATCTTTTCATCACACTTGCTGTTTATAATAATAGAATAGTGAAATTCCCTAGGGAGTAATAGAAATGTCAATACGTCATTTAATAATATTATGTCTTAAAACTTATATTTTTGTCGGCAAGTGTGATGAAAAACATTGTATGCATCGTGGTCGGTAAGCGGAATACTAACTCGAGTCATAAAAGCCCTCCGCCTGACGGCGTCGGGCTTCTAACACTCTCGTTAGTAATTCCGTACTTGATGCACAATGTACTATTGTTACAATTTTATTGCATAGGGCTGTAGTGTAGACCGGCGAACCTAACTAGGTTAAAACAATTGACGGTACAACTGTACCGTCAATTGTTTTATCCCAAAATAGGGATGATGACTGTAGTTAAAATAAATTATTTAACATGATGCACGACATAATACACGAAGAAATTATTACTAAGATGTAGATTGCAGTAATTTTTGTACAGAACTTCTAATTAATAAATTGAAAAGAGCTTAAAAGAGTAGGTCATTTGGCAGTACTCATTTGAGTATTTCATATAAAATTCCATAGTGGTGATCGTTTTGACAGTTCGAAAAAAGATGCTGATTTGACTTGCCAGTCATCATGCCTATTTTGTGAAATAGTACATTACATCAGTGACCAAGAAAATGAGGATTTCCGGCCAAGTTGGTATATACTCGGATAGGCAACGAGGCCGGAAATCTGTTTTCCACGCCGAGGCATGTAGTGCTTTTCTCAAACATACAAAGAAATACAAAAAAAAAATGACAATGTTGTCTTCGCCAACATAAGTATATGTGTAAGTGATATTTTTGTAAAATGTACAGTGATGTACAAAACAACAAAGACAATTTTTTAAACTACTACAGGATCTCAATTAGTATTTTGATAA
>JALPQI010027028.1:0-13445 GCA_025490895.1 Thaumatotibia leucotreta
CATTTAACTACAGCTACATTGGTAGTTTGTCATTAACAAGGAAATGTTTTCTATTTAAACGACGCCTATTAATTCGCCGCTTCACAATTGGATATTAGAACTCGGACTAAGTTCCGTTTTACCGTCAAATGCCGATTTAACTATTTCCGAATTGCCAATTCTGCTAATAGTTTCCAAACAATTATGGCGAACTTTAGTTGATGTCATTGAAATATCGAAAATATAGACCGAGTTTTTGCACTGAAAACGATCTACTCTACCGAACAATGTAAAACCTAATTATTTCAAGTAAACAATAAAAACGCATGATTCCCGCGGAACTGACGACACGCACATAGGGGGCCTACCGCGAACTTCGATTGACGTGCTGCCTTTGTTGCACTTGTAAATTCGTAGGTAAGTGTGACAGGGAGGCAACACGTCCATCGTGGTTCACGGATGTACGGTCAGTCTATTGGAACCCTAGACCTTTCTAGAACTTTGTCAATGTGACAAGTAGTAAGTATGAGATGTCTTACAATTTGATTGATAACGATACTTTGATATGGTTCCTGAGTGGCCTAGGTTGAGTGGTTGAGTGTACCGCTCTAAGCCGTCCGTACAAACCTAAATTTAAGTTGCCAAAAATGCCAATGAACCAGTAGCGCCTGCGGCGCCATCTGTTACTTTTTTCTGGAATAAACAAGCGTAGTATGGGATGAATACTCTGTGTATGTTCACTTTATGGTACAAAAGAGAAAGGCGCGCCCACTCTGAACTGCCCGATCGGTGGAAATAGGTAATACAGAATAATATGATATTTCATCAACATAGGTAGATCACCTTTCGGCAAAGAATTCGTTACGGAAACAAGATTTTTATGTCATTCCAAATATCGGTAATGGATACATTCAATGGCCTGTTGATGGCTTCTCAAATGAACGGAAGCTTGGGCTTAATTGAAAGGATATAATGATATAAATTAATATTTTAAACTGGTTTCATGAATAGTGGTTGATACCGCACCATTTAGAAAAATCCAAAAACAAAATGAAAAAAAAAAACTGAAGTTGCTCACAAACTTTCGAGAGAACAGGGGCCTATTTCTCGAAAACTTGTAACTTGTAATACAAGTGGAAGTCCTTATCTAATTAATAGTGTTAAAAAGAGACTTCCACTTGTATTACAAGTTACAAGCTTTCGAGAAGTAGGCTTATGATGGTACCGTGTTTAATTGTTTGTCGTTGTTGCCGTCAGGTTCTAACAAGTACGTAAGTGCGAAAGTGATGCGTAGCACGATAAATAGGTAGGTAAAACGGGACCATCATACATAAGCCACCTGGTGGACAGATAGTTTTATGAAAAATAATATTTTGAATTTGAAATGTAAATTTTGGCTTCTCTTCGGTTGATATATATTCTAGTTAAATTGGCTCAAAACATTTTGCGGCCGCTAAGTTTGGCTACACTTGCATCCACCCAAAAGTTCCACGCTCGACGTGTAAACAGTTTGTTGCAAGACACGTACAATTTCAAGTTTCGTGCTTCAGAAATTCATTGTGTACATTTTACTAAACTAACAGTTTTATAAGCATGTGCTTATTGTAATGTATTGTTATTTGGCTTGTTATAATGGTATAAAATGTAGTTAAATTATTTATGCTCTGTGTCACAATCATCGGATAAATATATCTGTCAAATAAAATCATCATTTTTCTTTTCCCCAGGTATAGATAGTTCAACGAGAGTTGAGATCATGCACACACCAATGTGTCATGTAATTGTAAACACACGGGGAATTTGAAATTAATGTTCTTTTTTCGTACTGACAGCAAACCCAATTGCAACTGTAAGATTGACCAAACAGTTTGTTCAAGGGATTTAATATTTTGACGCGAGTCATTCATTCAGTCACTACATTTTTTGCAATTAGTACTTCTTTTGGATGTGTGTGTAAATTGTGTAATCATTCACCTCAACTCTGGTGAAATTACCTATACATAGAAGAAAAAGTCAGCTAATATATTTTCTCACAGATGTATTTTATTCAGGGATGGTAAACTAGGCCCTTAATTGCATTCCATTGATATCAAATATTCCATATGGAATATTAAACCTCTTACGACACCCACGGGAAGAGTTGGGGTGATGACAAATGTAGGTATTCTCCGACGGCACCACGCGGCAAGCACAATTTGATAAGCTCATTTTGAACATCAGCGTTACTGTTTGATCAAAATCAACACTGTACTTTATTACAAACCTTCCCGAAATTGGCTCGGAACATGTAACAGGCCAAAAGTTGCCAAGTTTGGCAGTTTCGACGCCTAGCGCATGTACACATACTTGCACCCAGAAGTTTGGCGGTCGATGTGAAAGCTGGCTTGCTTGGTGTGCTACAGGTCGCCTACGTTGTGCCAATTATTTATGCATGTATGAGTTGTTCGAATGTAAACGGCGAACTATGGAAATGTAAATGCGAAATATTTTCTCCATGAGTATGTGGTTATTTCGGTGACATTAAGAAGTGGATCGGATGGTTACGTAATTAAATATGTGCGAGAATAACGTGTTAAGCTACAAAATTAAACTCGCTACTTTCCCTGTAGGTACAGCTCAAAGATTGTCATATCGCGCACATCAGGAGCAAAAGTTTACAGTGAACCATGCTTCCCTGTTACGATTAGGTACGAACGAATATACAAAAGCGATTGAACAACACATCAAACATCGTTTATTGTGTCGTTTAATCGCTCTTGAACCTATCGATCATCGATATCGGACATCGATCTGAAATAAAAAACATTAATTTTTCGTGGTTCCTGTTGGCGGCTCAGAACCCAACCGCAGAAGTAACTAAAAGGATAACCATAGTCTTACTTTACTTTCAACGCTCAATGAAGATATTAGGTATACAGTATATCTATTTATTTTCCCTTGAATCCTGTCGGTCTTCTTATCTTTTTTGTCTTTTGTTATTATTTAAAGACACGGTAACAAGCACGGGACACGATAAGTTGGCAGGTAACGCTTACTTACGTTAGCATTTCCTCGATATAGGTACTACGTAAAGCAGTCTATCACGCGCGCTGCAATACACCAGTGCGACCGTTACTAGCCAATTCATGGTACGGCTCCAGGTGCTCAAAGACCGTAGTCGTTTTTTTATACCACGTCGGTGGGAAACAAGCATACGGCCCGCCTGATGGAAAGCAGTCACCGTAGCCTATGGGTGTCTGCAACCCCAGGGGTGTCACCTGCGCGTTGCCGACCCAATAAGAACTTGTACACTCCTCTTTTGAAGAACCCCATACTGTAGTCCAACGGGAAAACCTCGGCAGGGAGCTCATTCCACAGACAGACCGTCCGCGGGAGGAAGTTCCTCTGAAACCGCACGGTGCGAGACCATTTAGGTTGCAAGGTGTGAGGATGAGCGCCCAGTCGGTGGCGAGCGGTGCGATGATGAAAAGTGGACGTTGGCATCATGTCGAACGGTTCTTCAGAGCACAACCCATTGTACAGACGATAGAACACACATAAGGAGGCGAAGTCTCTCCTTAGACTTAAGGGTTCAATACCGCATGTGAGTCTGGGATCGTCGACTATATAGCTGGTATACAGGTGCTCCTGCCCAAAGGTGACAGCAATACTCCATATGGGGTCTGACTTGCGACTTATATATTATAACAGAAGTCTTTGCCCCGGAAAAGTCTTTGCTTAGTATCAATAATATTCGTAGCACCTGTATGGATTTACATTTCAACAATGTGCAATTTGAACAAATCTCCCAAGCGGTCTTGTAATTCTCCTTTGACAGCTCCGAGTAATTAAGGTCAGTTAAATTGCATGCATTGAGCAGAGGCGTCGACGGTAGCCTGAGTGAGGGAAGTTTAGTCACAGATTAATTATTCATAATACAGCAGCTAGATATAGCAGCGGTAAAGCTGTTTTATTGGACTCAATAAGTAATATCATTATTTTGTTACATTTTTATATCCTTACACTGCTTACACATAATTTAGCAAGTGCGATAGGCAGGGATCTATAAACTACCTACCATATGAATATAGCAACGACCACCACTTTGTTGGCGTAATTAATGTAATATGCATGCTTGTACAACATTCCAAACTTATAGTACTAACGGTCACTGAGCTATTCAGCGGACAGACAGACTGACAGACCGACAGACAGACATAGCTAAACTGTAAGGGTTCCTGTTTTTTTCCATTTTATCAACATTTAGGATTAGAATATGTTACGCTGAGCATCGAAAACTTGCCGAAAGACGAGATGTGACGCAATTTATTGATTTTTCAGTGCGCACATTGTTTACGTTATTGTCTTACGCGGCAGTGTGACGCAGCGCGATGTCTGCTTCATTTATCAGTTATGTCATCTGTGTAGGCCCCAGTGACTATCCGTTATCGAAAATGTAATTAGGGACCCGTGGGAGCCGGCAATCGCACCGACTTCCGACGACACTGTTCATTGCCAATGGATGTTGCGACCCGTCTTGTAGCCAGTGTAACGCGACTTCCAAACACATAGCAATTGCATGAAATAATGTGAACAAGTTTATACTGGTTATTCATAGCCTCTTGAATTGGAATTCTGGCTCTCCCGATTATAAGGACGTATGAGCAGATGGAGGACTTTGAAGTCGTATTTGGAATTGCTTGGGTACCTATTTGGAAATTAATTGGCGTTGAGCGTCTTCAGCCGATGATTTACAAGCAGATAATGATTATATCTATGGCGATTCATCAATCAATCAATCAATCATTATTTATTTGCAATAGAACATAACTAAATGCATGCAAATACAATTTTAAAATGTTACACAAGAAAATCAACAAAGTCATCAGTTTATCCATATAGAATGCAAGTTCTGTTTGTCTTGTATGTGTTAGGTTAGGTACCTAAATACCTTTAAACATACAATTTATTAAGAAGCTAGCTTAGGTGTTAAGTATCTTTTACGTAACGATCAAAAACGGTATAATTTGTTAATGACATCTTAAAATAGACAGAACCGGCAAACTTCATAGTTCATACGACATTTTTAACTTAAAATTCGGTCAGAAATCCGGAAATAAAAAATAGTACATTTTTTTGTACTTATATCGAAGTACAAAAAAATGTTTTTCCGACGAGGGTGAAAGTTGGAGCCCGAGTGAAACGAGGGCGACAATCACCCGAGTTAAAAAGAAGTTTTTGCACGTGTATCGAACGACTTCTTTCATAACAAGTGCCTCAAAAAGAGAAATTTACGCAAGCGAAGCGTGCACAAAGTTTACTTTTCCGCACTAGTTAGGAAAAATCCCTTTCCTCATGTGCACATTGTATACCTATACAGTGTGTTACCATGACCCAGGCTTTTACGAAAATGGGTAATAATACGCATTACTGGCAATCGTTTTCAAGTATTAAGAGTTGACAAATATTTAAATTAGTTGTATAATTATTTTTATTTCGTTCGAACGATCAATGTAACGCGTGTACTGCTTAGTTGTCAAACATTGCGAGTGGCTGCGATCTGTCATTGTCAAGTGTTAATTAACGATTTATTTTGAAGTACATTGCTTCTCAATTAACTTTTCTTAGAAAGTTAATTACTTTTAAAATTAGGATTTTTAAACAAATAATGCACATGGTTTGGCTAAGAATCTGCATCTCAATCCTCGGTTCAAATAAAAGCCTGCATCATGTTAACACACTGTATATCATGTATGCATTTGAGCTTTAGGTACGCGTTTGATAGAACTAGCTGTCATAAAAGCGTATGGGCATACCGTAGGTCTAATTCTAATTAATCTAATAATGATTTAAATTCATCGAATGTTCCACGTAAGTGGTCTGTGGTATAAGACAAGGCAACGGTAGATACTTACCATTGAATACAATCTGCTCTTACGAGTTTGAAACTAAAACATGCAGCGTAAGGAGGAAGGACATGAAAGTAATGTTATTATTATGCTCCGTGGAACCTTTAACGAATATTTGTGTTTAAGATTCCAGATACGTATTTATTCCGAGCCTGTGTACTCTCTGCTTTTAACTACTAGCACTAAAGTAAGTTTCAAAATTAGGCTGGCTAAGCTGACAGCTCAGAATGATACCTACTGGCACCTACCTACCCACAGGAAATAATTTATTGTTATACAAGGGGCAAAGTTGTATTTTATCCACGAGTATGAAATTGAGAACAAGCCAAAGGAAGCCATAGTTGGGACTCGCTTCGCTCGTGGCTCTAAAATAGAATCCTGGGCGTAGCGAATGTTTTAACATATAATATATGAAAAGTAAAATACATTTGCATCCGTGTGTAACACAAAACTTTTCCCCTCACTATAGCCAGTATTGTAATTGTATCTAGTCAACTTTAAACAACATTAATATCATTCACTAAAATAAAGGTTACTTATGGAATTTTAGGGCTTATTAGTTAAAATCAGTATATTAAATAAAGTTTTGTATTTTTCACTAGTGTCTTATATAATTTATATGATTATAATCAATGTTGAACGAATTACTTAATGAGCATTTTACGTTTTGTTGTCTTGTAATGAGATTCAGTTTAATTGTTTGTTCAGGATTCAGTACGCTTGAAATTGGCCTCTGAATTACAGAAACTAAAATAACGTATGCGACTAAAAAAGGATGAACGTTTTCAAGATTCTCAGAAAGGGATCAGGCTGTATTCACAGCACTTAGCGAGCATTTTCTTCGCAAGAGTCTGTATAAGTGTGATACCTTATATTAATATATGCGATTAAACTTTGTATTATAAATGGTCGTATTCGTATGCCCCTTGACTGATCGCTACCTCCTCCGATACCTATTGTCTTACGTTCTTTAATTAAGTGAACGGTGTAATTTAAAAACACCAGAGAATATTTTTATGATGTATGTTATAACATTCTATATTACTACACACTAGTAGGTGTGTGGTAATATACCGTCGCCATCAGCAGTCAGGATACTGACACATCTTTGAACAGGTCTCTATTGTCATGGTAGTAGAGTACATATTCAGCTATTCGGAGGACCATGGCCGCACCGATATATGTCTCGGCTACTATACTTAAAAGAAGTAGAACGAAGACATATCGTAAGGAAGCACTCAATGATCTCGTTGCGCTAACGTGAAAACGCTATCAAGTCTGGAAACGACATTTAACTCTATAGCTTAGAAGCGCAGGGTGCTTAGACAAGATACCAATCGCTAACGCTTAATCGTCAATCGTAAACGAAAAGCAGCTAACTGTCTTTGTCGCACTAATATGAAAGAGTGCCAGAGAGAGAAAACTACGATACGCTACTAAGCGTTAGCGATTGGCAACTTGGCTTAACATCCTGATAGCATTGTTTTACCTAAATGACTTTTTACAGTATAACTACAAATATATTGTGAAGTTTTTCCTTACCCGCACGGCTAAGAAACGGTAGCCAAGCAAACCCTTTAGGATTAGCCAAGATAAGTAGCAAGGCTCAAGAATGATGTTATAAGTGTCAAGGGATCTTTTCGAGAGGAGTTTTCTCCGCTTCGGGTCATTCCTGGTTTAGAATGTTATCTATTGCATTTCCACACGGAAACACTACGATGGGGTTGGGCACTTTTGTACTGGCTACTCGTATAGCCCATGCTTGGGATGAACTAGCAGCGGAAAATTAATTATATTGATTGTATAATTTACTTTCTGTCCATCCCGTTCATATTTGCGTATATTGGTGCGAATAACAGGGATATAAATTAATTTGTTATGCCATTGATACCTACAGTTAAACTTACGCCGCTGTTTATGTTCAGTCGAAGACAAAATAAGGGGTATACAAAAACGTTCAAAAATATGTCCCAGTGCACTCTAAGTCTGTGTAATAAGAACGTCGTAACATATTTATGAACGGATTCTTTCGATACTTATTTTTGCACTTGACTGTTCATGGCATGGTTACTTGAATAAAGGATATTGCGTATATTAATGCGACCTCAGTGACATCCTTAAAAAAATAGAAGGTCTTGCGGTCATTGCAATGTAAACATTATTTCTCTTGACAAAACAATTATTTCCCTTCTCGATACTTTCGAAGATGTTAGGAATTATTACCTATTAACCCTCAAAAAGGTCACTATTTCGTACAGGGAAAATTATATTTATCTAGAGCTACGAAATCCTATAAAAAGGGGGAATGTTCTACAAAATGACACTACTTATTCTGGCGAGATCGGTAAGAATTTGGCAAGCGATGGGAAATACGGAGACAGATGGAATTGTCTCGACGGGCTGTGTCGACCCGGCTTAGGCAGGCTTCGTTGGGCACCATTAACCCGATTTAGCTGGTTCAGATGATGCAGCCGTCGTCCGGCCAATAACTCACATGATGCTGATTGAGGGTTTTTGGAAGACGTTTGTAGTATTTGAAGGTCAATGGACATTGAGGAGATAAAATAACATTCCATTTCGTTTTGTGCTGTCTTTGTGTATCTCGTTTTATTTAGATGGGGTTCCGATAAATTCAGTAGTTTTTGTTTAGCTATGATACACTATTTTCACTATTTTTCCTTTATAAATGATTTGGCTGTGTATAAGCAACTATGTGTATAATAAAAAGACTGTTGACTGAAAAATTGTGTTGCTATCCAACCCAACAACCCATGCCGCTAATAAATGAACTAATTCAAAAATTTAAGCCAGTTCCTTTACTTTGGAGTTCCAAAGGCGACATTGGGCTAAGGTGACCGGCTTAGCGGAAAACCATACGTGCGAGAGGGTGTTCCCATATCGGCAGCTCGTTCCAACTTATGGATTCGCTCGCCTGGTGTCGCCTTAGACCAATGTCGTGGCCAGGCCTAAGGGAGATTTACGTTCGTCACACCTTTCACCTCCCAAAACAATAATACATAGGTGGTTCTTGACTGTGTTTACAATGAAAAACAAAGAATGGGATGCAATCATTGTGCACGTTAGGTACCCACTTACCTACATACCGGCAGTTACTTAGATTCGTTTTGTAACAAGTACATAAGTCAAAGTCAAAGTCAAAATATTCTTTATTCAATTAGGCCCAGCAACGAGCGCTTTTGAATTGTTAAACTAAGTAGCGAATGAGAGAAAAAAAAACTACTTCCGGTTCTAACCCTACACCACTGCCTGAGAAGAATCCGGCAAGAAACTCAGCGGGACCTTCTTTTTCAAATAATAGTTTTATAACATCTTACAGCTAACATGCATTAATTAAAAACGAAACAAATTTGATTTAATATAAATATAGATATAGTACAGTAACTAGAGATGAAGTCTCTAATAGTCAGAATAATTATATAAATGTAATAAATTTTGAGAAATGTATGATGTAAAGATATATGTAAAAGGGCATACAATTGATTTTAGTTAGACGTATGTTGTCTGCGAACGAAACTAATTATTTTAGAAATGAAGGAAATGACCGGAATTTAAAGACGGAGGCGGCGCGGCGGTTTTTAAGATTTCCTTTATTTTGAATACTTATTCTTTTATCTAAGACAAATAAAAATGTCCATTATTTCACTGCTTCCTAGGCTGATTGTTAGATACAAAACCCTGTAGGCAACGAACAAGGTCCCCTAACCTCAGAGATTTCTTAGGGCGGCTAATGAGAGGTGACGGCATGTTTCGGCCGGCATAGTTACAACTGTCTTGGATGAACTATGGAGACATGAGGAGTTATTGGTTTATTTTGAAACTATTTCAATGTCATAGCTAATTGTTATAATACCTATTGTCTTAGGTTACCATAATATACGTGATACACTGTGCAATGAGCCATTAATTCTGTTAGGTATTGTCTTTAGTTTCATCATCATAATTTCAGTCATAAGACTTCCACCGCTGAACATAGGCCTCCACTTTTAATGTCCACATCTTCATAAGATCGTCTGTCCATCTTATGGGTGGACATCCTACACTGCGTTTGCCAAACCGGGGTCTCCACTCGACCACTTTTCGATATTATAATAATTATCTATACAATATTATTTTAAACTATGCATATTGTAAAACTAAATTAAAAGATTTAACATTATTTCGTCGGAATTGGTTTTCAGTAATCACGAAGTCTGGAATCACGAATTAATACACATTAAAAGTAAATATTATCAAAAATACTAAAGCACTTTTGCTTTCCGCGTGTGAAGCTATCGTTGAATTAAGGGTAATACAGGATCTAACAAACTCTTGTTTCAAAATAGCCGCATTTAAAACGTATTTAGGTATGTTATTCTGTGAAAAACATTAAGTGCATATTTAAAAGAAGCATTCCGGTCAGGTGTTGACCAACTGCAGTCAAACCGGTAACATGACCTACTTTTTTCACTGGCGTTTTCTTTCAGCTTTATGTACACGTTTTGTTTATGCTTCGCTTCATTACGTTCCACTTTAGTTTAATTTGTACCAACTTACATTTTATGTTTACATTGAAATGGTTAAATGAATACCTACTTAGATTTAATTAAGTCAATTGAATGTTACTGGAAAAACAATTTTGCATCACATTGGTATAAATGGGTTAATTTTCGTGTGGTCAAAAATTACTCCAGCTTTGTGGGATGTTTACACGCCACGCTGGTTTGGTATTTTTAAATTATACTAAAGCTTACTAGCTTACTTATGCGACGTATAACTTAGGTTTTAAAATAATTTCATTTAGTTATACTGCTGTGGTATTTACTCTTTTTTATTGTTGGGCTGGCAGGGCTGAGGGTTATTCATTACTTAACTGCTAAAATATTTGGTAACTGTGAGCTTACTTATTATTTTTAATATTTATTTTCAAAACTACAATTTATGAACATAGTCAATCTAACTCATCTACTTAACCTAACCTACTTATATCTAAGATTGGCCCTTGTGGCATTGTACCGAGGATGCTGGCGGCATTTCCTCGCTGTATCGCAATAGTGATGCGTTGTGCGAGGAAGTCGCCAGCTCTTGGGTCTTTAGTTACGTCAACCAGACGTTTCGCGATCTCAGCAAACAGTTAGGTAATTAGTTATTAGATAAGAGTCGTCAGATGACCTGCTTTGGTGAGTTTTTCTCCTCGCGTAGCCGCGTAGGTTTTACCACAAAGAGCGACGTAAATATTTTTCTCAAACTTGCAATGAAATAAAAAAATCGGTAGTCCATCTATCAGTAGCAAAAAATAACGAATCTACAATCTACTTAATACTTACGCGTATTTTTTACCGTTTTGAGGTAATTTTTTTTACATAATTATATTCATATTGTTGCATTAGATCCAGTTTTTTTTACGGTTAAATCCAAGATGTTTTATCATTTGTTAATATCACTTGTCAAAAGAAAGTTTACTTCCGGTACTTTGCTGACATAGTTGTAAGAAATTTCCTAACATGGTAGGTACAATTTCACCAGAGTTGAGATGAATGATCGCATACACATCTAAAGAAAATACTATTTTCTCAAACTTGCTACGGAATGTTGATGTTACTTACTTTAAATTAAACCCGGAAATATTATGTATCCGGTGTCATGTCATGTGCTAAGACGATATGTAAAGAGATTTCATGTATTTATTTCACACCTAGGACTGCAAACAGACTGTCTTTTGTTTTGAAACGTCAAATTGTGACACTCGGTCTTGACATTCAGCCACAGAAAAAAAAAATCCTTAGAACTGATGTCTATACCACCAGGTAAAAGAATACCTCAAACAGATTAAAAAAAAAATAGGCGCGATTGTTTTTTTTAAATGTCTTACGATACTGTACTATTGGTATATTTACAAATGAAAAAGTATGGATCGGCGAAATCAGTTCGTTTTATTTCATGGCAAGTTTGAGAAAAGCACTATACAAATCACGGCGAGAAACAGGGTTACAGGCCGCGTATCCCTATCTGGCCTCAGTTCCTTCGGCCAGATATATCTACTTGGCCTGTAACCCTTCGTTTCCCGTCCTCTATAGTAATGTACTATTGTAAAAAAGGTGAATGAGTGAATGACTTAATAAGTTAAGTCATTCACTCATTCACTACCTTTCTTGCGTCAATATAATGAACCTTTAACAAACTTTTTGATCAATCTTGCAATTGCAATAAGATAAAAAATTACATTTAATTCAAATTCCCCTTATGTTACATGGCCTATCCTCAACTCCCGTGGAACTACCTATACTGCCGGGTCCTTTGACGCACGTGTTGTGTTCACAGAAAACAAAATGTTTCAATCGCTGCTAGTGTCACAGTGTTGCCGGTTCAACCAGGACAATGCCTAAGCAGTTAAATAATTGATCATCAGTCATACGAGATCGATGGAATAACTAATACTATCTAATTGTGTCCAATGCTGCCATTACCGGCCAACATTACTAGTGGAGCATCGTGGGAATGCCCTGCGATTGTAACCATGTGCTTGGTGACATACTGCCTATAATAAATGGGAACATACACGTGAATACGTACATAACGTAGACAAGTTCAAGTTTTATAAGCTTTATTGTATGTAGGATTGAGTGAAATGGAACGTAAGGATATTGTACTGTGAGTGAATGAGATAAATATAAATAATTACGAGTATGAAAGGGTTAGCATGAGTGACCCGAGACGATGGAGAGAGGAAACGGTTGTCATCTTAGTCCGTGGGCTAGTCGGCCTGAAATTAGAAAACGGTATAATTTGGGGGGTACCAAGTGTCCTTTTTACAGTAGTTAGACATATTCATAAGGATGTTAAAAAAGTATGATAGACATCTCAAAATGGTAGCTAATAGGCATACGGGCTATTTTAAGATTTCCATTGTATGACAGGTATGGTTAAAATTAGGAGGTACAAATTTTCCTTTTCACGGCTGTTAGGTAAGCTTATAAAAACGTCAAAAATGCAACATTGCCATTTATAAGTGCTACCTAACAAAAATGGGGGCCAATCAAAGATGGTGGATCTCAAGTTTTACAAAATCAAGTATATCTCGAGAACTATTAAATATATCTAATTACTCTTTTGAACAAAATTAAAGGCATATCTGTAAGCTTCATACTTTGCATATACACCATATTGCTAAAACCAACCAATAATTAATTATGACCAAATTTATGAAAATTTCATGATTTTAATTTTTTTTGTGTCGCGTTTTGACATAGTAGTCACGACGCTAGAATAATTAATTTTTTTTAAAGATATAGTATTTAATAAGCTTTAATTTGATGTATATAACTTGTTGGCGGTATTAAAAAAAAGACCCATAAAAATATTTAAATGAATTGTAGTCATAATCCACCGTATACTTAGTGATTTAAGGTATAAAATTGAGAGTTTCATCATCACCATCGAAAGACGTCCACAGTTGAACATAGGCCTCCCCCAAAGATTGCCACAATGACCGGTCCTGAGCCACCCGCATCCAGCGGCCTCCTGCGAACTTCACCAGGTCGAGTAATCAACTCGACCTGGAACTCGACCTGAACTCAGAGT
>JALPQI010027029.1:0-10689 GCA_025490895.1 Thaumatotibia leucotreta
ACTTAGCTGTGAACTCTTTATCTCCAACTGCACTTGAAATGAACGAACATGGATACCGATTTGACTGCTCTAGGATTGGAGCTCACTGATGAAGAAAATTTATCAGGACATAATAGTGAGTATCATAATTATGGCCTTAAAACATTAAAAATAGCATTACAATCTTTCACCAAAGTAACTGTTTCCGTAGCCTAATAGTTAATTAGCTGATAACGCCTCAAGGGCAATGAAGTCCTCCATTTGGAATTGTTCAATTCAGAAAAAACGCAAATGAATAATATAAATAATTCAATATCGTAAAATGTGTTGCTTCGGGGTTCCTTCTGTTCGCAGTCGAATTATCATGAAAACTGCGTAAATATGGAGTAATCCAACTAAGTTCACTAAATAACAATTAAATAATAATATATTAATTGCAAGCGCAGTGCAGTTTTTTGTGACAAAAACTGCCAAAAAATATTTTGTTTATTTGATGGTGCGATAATAATGATCAACTTTACTTTTAGGTTAAGTGAAAGTTATGTTTTACATTTCATGTAAAATGTGTAAAAGTTAATATATTATGAATACATGCAATGTTAGCAAATTAATAGTTTTTTATTTCATTTCCAAGTACTGTTTTGTTAGCGCTGTCGGAGCTTTTAAGGGCTTAAACTACAATCAATTTCATCGATAAATTACCATGCATTTTCTTTTTTGTGCCGACGATAATTAAATGGCGGCAATTTTAAAATTTCAAACAGACGAATGCGAGTGCACGTGGTATTTTTAATTATTCGTTTGTTATCGGTCCTATCTTTGCAAAAAAAAATCCCGTTCCCGTTGCAAAATCCATAAACAAATGATTGTCAGCAGTGAGCTGACTAGTGAAGTGGCCGCCTTCCATCCTTCCAGTGCATGTTTGAGCACTTGTAATGCCTAAAGTACTTAAGGTATAACTGTAATTATGTTGTTATTTTTTAGCTATCATCATGTACTAACAAATAACAACACCAAAAACCTATCTTCACGACCTAGTATTCATGCAAAATTAAATTAATTGAAAAATGAAGGTGAATTTGTTAATATTTTTAGTAAAAAAATTTTTTTTGACCTTGTTGTTGACTCTACTAAAAAAAATTTTTTTGACCTTCTTGTTGAATAGTAGAGTCAAATGATTAGCTTTATTAGTTTGCTTATCTAATGACTTCTCTAACAAAATTTTTTTTGCAAGGATAGGACCGATAACAAACGTATTATTCCAGAAATACCATGTGCACCCGTAATCATCTGTTTGAAATTTTTAAATTGCCGCCATTTAATTAACGTTGGTACAAACAAATTGTATGGTAATTTATCGATGAAATTGATTGTAGTTTAAGCCCTTAAAAGCTCCGACACCGCTAACCAAACACCCTGTATAAAGTTAGTTACATCGGAAGTGAAATTTTGTTGACCATTTATACTCTGAGACGTACTTATGTTGGTTATAATTATAATTAGGAACTTTTTTGTGAGTACCAACCCCAATATCACAAAAAAAAAATCATCTGTTAAGTATAGGTAAATTGTGCAGATATGATTCTATGAAATTTATAAAACAGCAGACATTGTTTCGCCATGACAACTTACGAATGTAAATAGCAAATAAAATTTCACCCGTCAGTTATTTATTTCAACAAATAAATATTCAGATATTTATTACAACAAATAAATATCTTACAATAGTAGTAAATAATTTCACTGGTTAAAGTAATTTCCGGCATAACGCCATCCAATATGTACAACATCACGGGCGCGCGATACTGTGCGCCGCCGAGCCACTGAGTAACGCCACTTGTGCGTGACTCTGCAATGGCAAGTTTGAATGTATGGTAGCGCGCCGTACTTGGATCGAGAGTTCGAGCGTCGCCCTGAATGGGTTAATACCCCACACGCTTATATACAACTAAAATTTTTTTTCTATCCCTCAGTTACATGTATCGAGGGCCCCCACCCCAATGTTTTTTTTTTACAATTTAGTATCATAATCCTGTAGCGGTTCATATAGCAAATATCCTTACCAAATTTCGTTACTGTAGCATTTATATTTTCCGAGTAAATCGGCTGTGACAGACGGACAGACGGACAGACGGACATGACGAATCTATAAGGGTTCCGTTTTTGCCATTTTGGCTACGGAACCCTAAAAAGAACACTGCTTGTCCGTACAATCCAAAAGCGCTCTCTATGCTATTGCTCTTTAATAAAACAAACCAGTATACCACCGGTCCCTTACCAAATCGCATCGTTACACAACTTGCTTGCTATTCTAAGCCTTCAATGTAAAACTAGTGTCCGACCGAAGTTTCGGTTTCGGCTGGTTTCGACTTAAAAATCGTGTTTCGGCCGAAGGTTCGGTTTCGGTCAAAAAAACTGCCGAACCTTTCGGCTGCACCGAAACTAAACATCGTACTTTCTTATCGCGTTCGGCTAACGTCGGGTTCGTACTTAAAAGTGTAATGATTCACGAGTATTTCATTTTCTCAATTAACAAATAGATTGACAGATATATCGGTTATTTTATTTAGCAACTGCGGAAGTTTATTTATTTCATTAAACAACTTTAACATTAGTCTTAGTTACATGCGTGTTTCAAGTTCTTAACGAATAGTAATAATCGGTGGTACCTATATAATAAAATGATTAGTGAATGAATAATTTAAAGCATTTCTTTCAGTATTGACGTATAACGACGTATAACTTTGTTTTGACAACATTTTCGGAGTCAATGTCAATTTGAATAGAGATGTTGCAAATTTTTACACATATTGTTTTGATCAAGCTGGTTTCATTATGAATAAGGGAGCCAGACATATACTTTGTTATTCATTTAATTTATTCGATAAAAGTTCTAAAAGGATTAGTTTAATCTTTCTAAAAGATGTGCCTTTGCCTATAGACAATAATAAGCACATGTTCCTCAAGATCTAATGCATGGAGAATGAAATTTGGTCAGATTTTTAATAAGTAAGAAAAAACTAAATTAAATTGAAATTGAATCTCAGTGAACATATTGCGAAAGTACAAATCAAATTATTTATTAACTAAATATTTTGTATTGTACTTTTAATTTTTCTCCAGGTGTCACACTACTTAATACTATATAAACCCCACCCCACCTCCCCACCTCGGACATAGGTGATCTTGGTCGTTTTTCTTTGGTATATGACATCTAATATTTATAATTTGTATTTTACTACTTATACATTTGATAATTAATTTGGAGTGTTTTGGGGGGTTTGGCATCTTTCTTTAGAAATTATGGTCAAGCATTTCAAACAATGTCGAGAAACTGCATGTATTTTCCACAGGACACATTTGCTATGGCCTAAATCGACGATAATTCTGAATTTTTAGAAGTAGGCAAGTTTTGAAACACTGTTTTATAATAATTTCGCATTATTTTTCTTTCACATTAATAAAATTAGAAACCATAGTGTAATGTAACATTTTGCCTACAGCCACTTTTTTGAGAGACCTCGAATAAAGGAAATTATGTTACACCGAATCACAATATCGAACAGAGAGCGAAGAAGGACTTCGAAACACAACAACAAAATCAATAAAAAAAATCCTTAAAGTATGGGCATCATGAAACTTTAACAAAGAGCAAGCCTACCAACACTGAAAATAAAAAAAAACAACAATGAAAATGTGACATCGTCATTTGGTCAAAAAGTGTAAAAACACTGCTTTTGAAGTAACGGATGTCACGGTGAAAGAATTATAAGTAATTTTCATAAAAATTTTAGCAAGTGTTGTAACATTTTAGAACATGAAAACGATCTATTGTCATTTTATTCGACGTTTTAATCACATTTATAAAATGTTCGGTTTCGGTTTCGGCCTAAACTATAATCAAAACCGAACCTTCGGTTTCTGTTTCGGTCGGACACCATGTAAAACGCATATACAATTTGTCACTAAATAGTTCAACCAATTGGTTCGGGGTTTGAGGTTCTGTATTATTTGTAAAAATACGTGGTTTTAACAACTAATAACTAAAAAAATAAATGCTTACATGTGGTACGTGACTCCATGTTTGTTTTCACTCCCATTTTTACACGTAACAACGACACAATTTGGCATTTTTTGCAGAAATGTCAGAGCTCATTACGTAATCGCGGCTAAGTTGCAACTGGCTCAAAGGGCGCGCATCGGGATAATTAAACAGGCCAAACGGCCATATCGCTTCGACATGCGCCACGCCTCCGTTAGCCATCTATACAGATCTGTGGTTGCCAGTATCGTAAAGTAATAAAGTATTGCCTTATTATAATATTTGCTTACGCTATGTATCAAGCCGGCCCGCCGCCTACAGCTTTATAAGGCGCAGGTTCGCCCGCATACGGAATACTTCCTTCAAAAAAATAGCGTACTTCCACCTTAAAGGCCGGCAACGCATTTGCGACGCCTCTGGTATTGCGGGCGTCCATGGGCGACGTTCATTGCTTTCCATCAGACGATTCGTCTGTTCACTTGGCACCTATAGCCTGAAAATAACGTGTAGAATAAATAAAACGCGGTGCATCTTTACCCCCAGATTCTGAACATCCAAAAATGCATCGGCGTGACCTCAGGCCTCCTGGTCCACCTCGCGCGGCTCCTGCGCCGGCGCCGGCGCTGGCGGCTCCCGGCGCTCCGCCTGCGGCTCCACGGCACCGTGGTCCCGGACGCCATGCCGGTACCTGACCCCCCCCCCCTGTAGCTGTACTATAACAAATGTCATGTATAAAAAAAATAAAAATATCACAAAAAAAAATAATAAAAAATGGTAGTCCGAAAATGACATTTATCTTATCATAATATATTTGTAACTGTTTTTGACATCAAAATTGCGTGGGTTGTCTGTCGGTATACTCATGACCACCCTGTGTACCTATAAGAAGTGAATTATGTTTCATCAGCCTATGATAGTCCACTGATGGACGTAGGCCTCTCCTATTAACTATGCGTATAGACGCATTAGGAGGTAAATGCCCATAATAGCCATGCTGGGCAAGCGGATTGGCGATCGCAGTAATATGTCCACTATGATGACGCTGCTGCCCATCATCAATCTTGTAGGATGGTCACTGATACTTTAATCCATTAGTCGTCTCTTACGACACCCGCAGGAGGAGTTGGGGTGGTGACAAATGTATTCTTACTGCCGTCACCACACGGCAAAAAATAAATAAATTAATGTTTGTCCCAAAATTACATTTATCATTTCATATTTTTTACTTCTTTTTACATCAAAAATGCGTGGGTTGTCTGTCGGTGTACTCATGACCACCCTGTGTACCTATAAGAAGTGAATTATGTTTTATGCTCAATTAATTATTGTTTCAGATGATGCACTCGTTTATTCTGGACTTCGGAAAAGGCGCGACGCTCTCGCCAAAACCCAGCCCTTATTTAGGTCTCTGATTTCCTGTATAACACTCGATTCGTGGGTTCCAAAATAATTTTCACACCACCTATTCGAATACGGGTCTTTCTTCCCTGCTGGGAGGGATCAAAGTGGCACTTTTCTGTTCAAGGACTTTCTATTGCCAGCCTAAAAAATTACAATGAAATATGAAAACAGTACGTTCATAATTGATAAAAATTTCTTCAGAATCGATTATTTGCATAAATATTAAATATGTGATATATCTGTTATTTTTCTCATAGGTGATGTGAAAAGCAATATGTGCCACACGGTATCAAAATTATTTCGTCTTGGGCGTTAACGCTTGAATTCAATATACGCCCACGCCGGAAAAATACCATTTTGATCCCTTGTGACACAATCTACTATACCGACTTCGAAGGTACTCAATTCGACTGTTTTTTTGTATGTGTAAATATGTTATTGTTACACGATATGTACGAGATTTCTGAACAGATTTTTTTAAATTGATGAGTATGAAAATGAAAATAATCATCAATTTTCTATAAAAATAGGTGACTCTTCAATCCCTTAGTCGGTTTTTAGGACATCCACGGGAATTGGGGTACACTGGTATGTATTCTTGGTAGCAATTTTTTATATGAGCTTTGAATTATAATTCATACTAATGCAGCTATTCATAAACGTGAATCAATTAATCTTTTTTTCTTATACCTTATCTCGAAGATTTGCATTTAACAAAGAGGTACAAATCACAAAGTAATATTTAACTGTGATTTTTTATATAACAACATACAGGGTGTTTGGGATGACGATGTAGAAATTTCTGGAGGTGATAAAGGAGACTAATTGGAAGAGTTTGAACCCTATTTACCTTAGTCCAATATGTGACAGTTTTTTTTAAATCACGTTTTTCAAAATGTTTAGTTTTATACCAAAAATTTATTTAAAAAGTTAAATTTAAAATAAAATATGCAATAAATAGCATTGATTTTTTATAATTAACATAACAATTAGTTGAGTAATAAATAAAAAAAAAATTGAAATCCCACTTGCTACACACAACATTTTTTTTAAATAATCTAGTTCATCATTACTGACATCTAACAGTAAATTAAACTTTATCGGCCTGTGAAAAAAAAAAGTAGTCGGGATATGAGTCTTCCTATTCGTGTAAAAACATGCTTGATTTTCTACGTTTTGATTACAAAAAAAGTACATCAAAATAGCAATTAGTTTAAAAGTTATCGTCGATCAATTGTTGAACGCCGTCACGTCACCAAACAAAATAAGTTTCTTGTAGTTAGTAGGCAAGTGTGAGTTCAATTTTTTTTTGTAAAAAAGAAAACTGTCACATATTGGACTAAGGTAAATAGGGTTCAAACTCTTCCAATTAGTCTCCTTTACCACCTCCAGAAATTCCTACATCGTTATCCCAAACAGCCTGTATTTATAACTAAGTAATATGTATGTATAAATAGTAAAATGTACTAGTAAAATAATACAGGGTAATGCTTAAAAGGTGAAGAACTAAACGCTACGGAAATAGAAAAATGTTATTTTAAGGAATGTTACAACATCGTAATTAAAAAACACTATTGTAGAATTTAGCTTTTTGATGTTCAAGAAAAAAATGCAATTTAATATTTTTATATACACTCCCAGCGTGCCCAACTTACTTTTGAATCACCCTGTATGAGCTGTATGGTAATTAATTAGTTCGCTAATTTTAACATTTAAGGATTACAGTATACATAGTGCATTATAAGGATTACACCTTCTATACAGTATGTATCACCGCGTAGAGCCAAGAAAGAAACCCATTAATGTTTAGATCATACTAAACAACTTTTACTATGGGGCCAAACCCGAATTCATGAAATAAATTTTGACAGTTTCATACATTTTGATTGAGTGATCATGAACACGTTGTATGGGAGAGTATTTTTTTTTCGCGAATTCGAGTTTGGCCCCATAGTTAAAGTTGTTCAGTATGATCTAAATATTAATGGGTTTCTTTCTTGGCTCTAAGAGGTGATACATACTGTATTTATTTTACAATGAGAGCAATAAATTATTTAAAAAATATTGTATTATTACTTCCTCTTATCTATACGGTTACGGATATTTGCTTTATTGCTGTGAATATTAATATTAGTTACTTTTTATTTTGAATAATATAATTTAGGCAATTTTGAAGTAGGTAGATTTTTTTTACATTATCGTAATTTAGGCCTTAAGAGTATATAATTATCTATTATATTTATTTCGTTAGGTATGTAGGTAATTTTTTTAGGTATGTAGGTAACATTTTCTCCCAATATGAAAAATTTATATATTCTAGTTGCGAGAAAATTTTTAGACATAATTTGGAATGTTCGTGGTTTAACAAAAGGCTGTTGCAATTTTGCTAGTGTTAACTATGATTATGTTTATCGATATCGATAATTGTCAGAAAATAATCAATACTGACAGTTCATCAAATTTTGAATTTCTTAATCGATATAATACACAGTTAAACTCATAGTCAATAACATTTTATTTATTAAATATATAGAAAATATACATCATCATTTTATAATATATTTCGGTATTTTATTTTCAAATCTGTACAATTTATATACATACAATACACTACAGTAAAAAAATCTGAATTGCAATATTCATAATTAATTTCTGCAAAAGTACCAAAATAATATGCTATCTACATGCGAAAATGTTCCGCTTACTCTCACGAACACGCTCATACAAAAAGTCAAGAATGTGATATACACTCGCGGTCAATGAATACGGGTCAGGTGGATTTATTCATAGAAAATACTGGAAACATGGTGATTACAAATATTTAAAATAAATATTTATAATACAAGTGGAACCGTTTACACTATGGCACTTATCTTAATTAATTCTAAGTATAAGTATTTATTAATGTTTTAACAACCTATGAATCTTTGTTATGAGATCTGAATTAAATAATTTTGAATTTGAATTTGAATTTAAAATAAGATTGTATTGGAATTTCCCTGAAGTTTTCACCCGATCCGAAAAACACGGAACTTTATCGTGAGATGACTCCGTAGTAGATATAAATATAGCAACTCGTGATTAAAAAACTCGTATTTTCATACATTTTAGGCGGTTTTCTTAAACGGTCTACATTTTTGTCCCTACAAACCGATCTAAAGACAATTTTAAAGTTTTTTTGGGTTTATTTATAAATTTAGGGAAATTCCAATACAATCTGATTTAAAAATAGATTTTACCTACATTATAAATATTTTTAAAAAATATTTGAAATCTCCATGTTTGCATTATTTTCTATGAAAAAAACCACCTGACCCGTTTTCATTGCCGGTGTGTGTATTATTGGCTGGTACTGTAAATACGTTATTTAGGTAAAATCGTACTAAGTATGAAGTTCATGTACACTATTATTTTATTGAAAAACTTTCCATACCAAACTAGGTCACAGATATTTTGTGATTACACTTACTAGCAGAATTACATAACGTCCATAATACAATTGAGATGATAGCCATACTTGTACAGCAATGTAAGTAGACGAAAGGTTGCAAACCCATATTTTCAGCGAAATGATATATTATTCACAAGCAGCATTCAAAACAATATTGTTTACAGCCAAAACTAGGTACTTTTTTCCGCATAGCGGCAAACGGCCAGCCAATCACTGATCTTCATTACTTGCCAGACTGAAAAAACATTTTAGACGTATCAAAATTGTAATTTCCTCTCATTTTATATTTCACTCAGCTTAAATTCAATGTTCATTTATCGATGATTTATGATTTTTATTCATTTAAAAGATATCTTGTAAAAAAAATGTGGCTGGAATTAGTTTAGTGCAGAAAAAATCGTAAATTTTGTTAGCTAGCAACATCGTCAGTCTGATAAATTGAGCGCGGCGTGAACTGACGAATATTTTCCGCAATCCCTTTAAAATGGGCTTGAAATCGCATTTAAACCCAAAAAACACGTTATAGAATGTACCAACCAAATTATTTATATCAAAATTATGTATGAAGCACGTTTATAACGTTCGTTTAATTGAATAATAACATAAGTAGCTAGTGTTTTTTATGTTCACCGATGTTTTTCGGACTTTAAGATGTTACTGGCTGGTAAGAAACTCCAATTTATATTAAAAATTAAGAAAAACATGTTTAAGAACTAGAATCGCTGTAAAAAAGTAAAAAAAACCCGCAACATGTTTTTTTTTCTGAAGTGCAGTTTGTTTTTTTTTAAATTTACTGATGTGGTCGTAGATATCGATTGGTGGAATAGTGTACATTAAATAGAAGTAGTTCCAGTGAAGGATCGTTGTTCATGCTCGTTGCAAGGACATCGCTGGCAGTGCTCTATGCTTTCGACTTAAAATCAATAACTTGCGCGCACTGCAAACCGGGTCTACGCTAATACTGCTTCATAGCGTAAATTTCTTTTTATTACCACGCTATTTCTAAGAAAATCAACTAACTGATTATACTTTAACCGTATTATATACCTCACTAATTGAGATAAGCTTAAGTATTAAAGTATTACATGATGTTAGGTAATCATTAAAGCAAATCCACAAATAAAATTAAACACAACACATGTGAACATTAAAGAAAATTAGTTTTCATAAAATACTCTGTCGTGGTAATATTATTTATTGTCATTATTGTTTTAAAAATAGAGACGCGATGAAATTATGTCGTTTCGCGCCGTTAGCGTGTCTAGACGAGGACAACTCTTCGTTTTTTATTAATATCTAAATAAATAGTGATGCGCTCTTAACATCGATATATTTTTTTATCATGCCCTTAAAAAAGTTAGTCTATGAAAGAGTGCAATAATAAGAATACGAATAAGAATAAGATACGAGTAATGTCAATAAAATAATGATAAAAACAATATAGGCATTCTTTTTTTCCTTAACGCCAATTAAATATTTAGCAGTAATTATCATAAAAAAATTACAAAAAATATTTAACACGTTTATTAAATATTTATACGAAAAGCTTGTTTAAATATACAAAAACAGAATTAAAACCAATTAAAAATAAAACTAACTACAAACATAAATTATTCCAATTTTACAGTTAACTTATAGGAGTAGCGAAATACATAAAATAGTTTTACCAGTTTATAATTTTATTTGAAAATTAATTGATGTAGTTATTTAATCACACAGCTATGTAGTTGGAAATCAACTGAGTTATGAAATTCGAAGGAATCTTATCAATATGAAAGTGTTTGAGGATATCTCCATAGCCTTTTGTGCACTCAAT
>JALPQI010027030.1:0-12452 GCA_025490895.1 Thaumatotibia leucotreta
CTAGGCTAATCCTGAGTCAAGAGGCATTCCAAAAGCGCAACGTATAGTGGCCCCTGCTTTGTTTCAATGACTGCGTAAAGCGGAACATGATTACATTTGGCATCAATCGTCGCACCTGGCAAAATCTCGCTGAGAACCGTGTTAACTGGAGGCGTGCGACTACATAAGGCCAGAAAACCCACGACGTGGTTTGAAGTTTTAGCCAAAAAACGCAACAAGCGGCATGCCCGCCTGGAGGCGGCAGTTGGTCTGTTGAACATTTGCGTGTCGCAAATGTGGACGCATGTGCCTTTCCTGAATCGGCTAATTTAACCACGAAAAACGATGTTTTTTAAAACTAGAAGCTGTTTAAATCATCTGCAAAGATGTACCAATGCCTGATGATGTCTGGATTAAGTTTATTTTTGTACAGACTATAATGTGTGCTATACATTTTTTTGTAGGTATAGTAATGTAAGAATCCTTGGGCTCCGTTTAACAATGTAATCCCAAGAATTGACTTAATCACTAGTTTTGACAAACAACAACGATCTAACCTTCCATCAGGTAACTCTGCTCTCGTATCAGTCCCTGCCCAAAAATTTAAGATACTTTGGAATACTGAGGAAAGGTAGAAACAAGACAAGCCTGAGAGGGAGAATTTAGAAAGTTGCTAAAACAAAGATAAATGTGAATTGACTTGCGAGATTAATGTCGCAACTTTATGATGGACTCGCCAATGCCGGTGCGTCTCAATTTTCATCAATACTTGAACGATTTTTTACCGAAACTTAAGAACGTTCGGATGATGACTAAAGGCTTTTATTATTCGGACATTTTTAAGCAAAAAAGTTTTGTAGGTCACGAGATTTGTGGATTTGTATGGAGCTATTTAAGAACTCTCATCATGATGAAACGATGTTTTTTTCTTATACATCCCATTTTTGGCAATTGAATAGTATTTTTTAACGTGCTTCATTATTACTGCCTATTATCTATGTGAATCCGTTTTGCATTTCTTGTTATCTTCAACAATGTTTAGTAGAGAAACAAAGTTTAGTAGATCACAAGCAGTTTTCCGGGTTGTATGAATGCATTTAGGACACATCCTGGATTAAGATTTTTAACATAACTTATTATGCTCCCAAACCCTATCAACTATTTGAAACATCTAATGTCTTCAACAATCCGGTATGAGATAATTGTTTTTTTAATCATAATTTCAGTTGAAGGATATTCACTGTTGGGCAAAAGCTTTACACAAGAATCTCTACATTGACAGGCTACTTGCCGCCCTCAACTAACTGTTTCAAGCGTCGCGGTTTTCCACGGCACATAAAATACAAAAGCTGTCACTCAGATGTCACATCACTAAAGTATCAAAACTGACTTTGATCTTTACGCAGGTGCGTTAAGATCTTTATTGCTCTGTGAGCCGTGACTTATCTACCGGTATTCGGCGTTGAATCTGCTGGACCCATATCTCAGTCGTTGGTATCCTAGAAGTTCCAAAACCAGATCGTCGATGAATCTAGTCAGGGGCCTTCCCCCGCTGCATCTTTCGATGCGTCGTAAGACCACCAAATATATTTATTGTATTCAAAGGGACCCTTAAAGATCTTGTACCCTCTCCAAACATTATGTCATAATAATAAATCTCACAATAAACCCCGACAAAACAAAATATTTGAAGTATATCACCCAATTTCTTTCGCCCGAAATTGCGCGTCGTAATTTTTTGTTGGAACCAAATAAGTGATATAAAGCAGTAAAAAATATGCCCGCCGTTTGCTCGCAAATAAAAATTTCATGACACATTTTTTTATGTTAACATGATTAGATTGGTATTGAGTTCATAAAAGTACATTATTTATAGCAGTCTGGCAGTAATGCACGCAATATTATCATGTTATTGCAGAACGTACTCTAATAGAATTGTATATTTACGGAAAATTGTCAGAGGAAAAATATTTGAATGAAAGTAAGAATTATGCACTTGGATCGCAGTTATTGAGACCATGCGCGACGAGAGCGCCACATGGCCGTGGTAGCAATAGGTACCTATATTTTAACATATTTGTCAAAGCAGAAATAAGTAAACAACGTAATAGTTCGTTTAAATTAAATGCTGGTGGTAGGGCCTCGTGCAGGGTCCGCCCGGATAGCTACCACCGTCTTACTCGTTAACCTGCCGGTAAATAGTTAGTACTGTGTTCCGGTTTGGGGGTAAGACAGCCGGTGTAATTACTGGCATAGAAGCTATCCATCTAAGTCCTCGGGATAGGCAGCGCATAGGCGATTTTTTGGTCAGTATGCCCATGGGCCTCAGTTCTCGCTTTCCATGACGTGTGCTGTGAGCTCAGTTTCTCTATCTGTCACCTTCGTCACTTAAAAAAAAAAATATTCTACTAAATTAGACGGTGGTATCCGGGCGGACTCTGCACGAGGTCCTACCACCAGCATTTCTGGACATAAGTTGTATTGTCGATAATTATGTTTATGTTTTTTGTGTGTCGTTTTCATTACTCCCACCTCCTGGTTTACACGGTGCCAATATTTATCTTCTTAGGATTTGTAGAAGGCTGCCTCTGTCACAGTGACTAATTGATTAATTCATGAATTGCGTCAAAAAATCATCTTAGTAGACACACATGGTTGCAAATCCATGTGGCGATTACGGGCTTTTACTTCCTAATGCGTCCACGCACAGTTTGATGGTAGAGACCTAAAGTCCAACAGACTCAGATAGGCTGATGATGATGAGCTGAACATTTATGCACGTACTTATGACAAAATATAACACAAAAACTTCAAGCAATCCAAAACGGGTCTTATCTCACGACACAGAGACATTTTGCTTAGCAACTTCCAATTTCGCTTGACATTTTTATAGATATTCCCGCAAAATGATAAAATGCGGAACAAAACGGAACAGCGAAGAATGTGGGCGAATAAACAGTTTGTGTCCTAAAGAAACTTTATCTTAGTGTTTTGTTATGGCATTAGTTTAGTATCGACAAGTCGTGTGAAATAAAAGAAAGAAATCACAAATACTTCATTGCGATCCAGTACCGTAAAATGGGAGTAAGTACAAGTAAGTTTTTGATAGGTGCAGCCTACAGCCATTTGGGAGTCGCAAAGAAAAAACCATATAATTGATTTATGAAGCACAATTTGAAGGTGGTGTAAAGTTACCCAATAACCAGGGGAAAGCAAGGAGGGAAAATAAGCTAAACCATGCCGCTTAGGACCTTCCTACTACGCACGTGTCAGAGCGATAAGGAATGCAACGGAAAAAATTGCTGTGACACGAATAAGTTTATCTATTACCTGCCTATGCAATTTAATAACAGATTTAGCTACCATAAGTTAGGAGACGGGGAGGAGGAGGAGGGGGATTATTCGTAAACGTATCTTAAATTAGCAAGCCGCTAAATAATGTTTGTCCCTTTCTCTCTGATAAATATAAATATTGAGAAGACCGAAAGGAACAAACAATACTTAGCGGCTTGTTAAGTTTGAAGACGTTTAAAAATAAGGGGATATATCCTTAACTTATAATAGGTACCTGTTGTGTGTAAATTTTATTATTTAATACCTTTCCGCGATTTAGGTGTCGACCTAATCCCAGCAGGGCGGGCGCCTTCGTATTTAACTTTATGTATAATTTTATTATGAAATAAATAAATAAAAAACAATACAAAAGCAAGTAATTCAATAAAAATGTAATATAAACTTATAACATACTCAGGATTTGTGGGTGCATCACTTTAGGAACTATGCGTAACTGGGTGAATATCTGCAGTGTTATTCACTAAGGAAACCGCCTTGCTGTCAGCGCTGTGGCAGCGTCGAGCCTAAAAATGGTATTCACTAATGTACTTTAAACGACACTAGTGCTCGGCGACGAATGCGGCGTGAGCTGGAACTACACTGCGTCGAGAGTTTGACGTTTAATGTATGAACTTCGTATTCTCTAACGAAAAACAGCGACGAACTCGCCCGCAACCTCACTCACAGCCTCGATTCCTAATGTCAAATAAAACAACTAAGATTTTAGACAAGGCTGTCTCGACATCGAGCTCGTTGACGAACGCAGCGTCGAATGTGTGAATAAGAGAATAGCATAGCTGAGCGTTTCAACCGTCTAATTTTGGTGGTATCATTTTTGCCGAAGTTTCTATTCGTTACAACGTGCTACTTTGTCATTTGAAGGAGGCACGGTACTTTATAAAAAATTATGAAGTATTGAGAAGTTTAGAAACTTCGGCAAAACGGATGTCACCAAAATTAGGCAGTTGAAACGCTGAGATATTCACCCACTCTTTACTCTCATTTAACTAACAAGTTGTGTTGCAAGTAGGACATGACTACTTAGTTCTCTACACGTTCCTAGTGATGTAATCAGAAGCATTAGCACGTGTTCATGTCTCACAGCAACTAGTGTTGGCAACAGGGAACGGAAACCGGTATTTACCGGTTCTTTTTTCGTTCTTCAGTAATTTAAAAATACGATGTTGTAAATAACATAAAATATTGAGCACTATACTTTGTTTGATTAGGTAATTAAAAAAGGTAAACAATCTTGCAGTATCTTTTTATTGAAAACTACGAGTAGAAAATAAGTTTTAGCAAATATACATAATATAACAAGGAAATACAGTGATTTACATTGTTTTGATTCGTTAAGTACCTAGTTTGGATTTTTAAATGCATTTTTCAATAAAAAGATACTGCAAGATTGTTTACCTTTTTTTAAATACCTAGCCAAACAGACAATACATAAAGAATGTAAAATATAATTATTCTTATATTGGACTATTTCGAGTATTTTCTAAAATACTGGTTCCGGTTCCAGGTTGACAAAGACTTAAGGAGAATCTTTGGTTCTCAGACTCGACTCAGGATTTCAGATTCCAGTCGTGCAGACTAAACTTGAGTTCTTATACGAGGTTTTTGTGGACTCAATTCCTTCACAAGCTACTTCTAATCTGCATATTTCGTATAAGAAACCAACTCAGGATCTGGAATATCGTTACACTAGTGAGTTAGGTGATTGGATCAAAATTATTTTCGTTGCCATGTTTCATACCACTCTGTCACGCTTTAAGTTGCTTTTTCGACTCAGTATATAAATAAAAATCCGGTGCACTTGTATTACTTTTTCACGCTAGATTTTAATACATACATCAAAAATTGAAAACAAAACAGCGTCTCATACAAAAATTACAACTGTGTCACGTTTTTTAGGGACACAAAATAAGACAATGAAAAGAATTTTGACCCAATTATCTGACTATGGATTTTACATAAAATTATCATAATCGTCATCATTAGTAGCCCGTGAGCGTCCACTGCTAAGCATAGGCCTGTTTTCGCAAACGCCATTCGTCCAGTCTTGTGCCATCTTAAGGTGCGTTTAAACCGAAAGATCATTCGCTGTTCTAGCGCCCGTTCTACGAAATCAACCAATCACGTCCTGTGTACCGATCAAATTTCGTAGAGTGGGAGGTTAGAACAGCGAATGCTCTTTTAGTTTGAACGCACCTTTACCCAGAAACGACCCACCAATTTTGTAATATCCTAGGTTAGGCTTTGTAGTATCCAGGTTTATCGAGCTGGAGGTAAATAAAATTATGGCTTTGCAGAATTATATTTTTTCTAAAGACTTCAAAACAGGAGGAGGTTTCTCAATTCGACTGAATGTTTTTTTGTTACCTCAGAACTTTTGACTGGGACTGAACCGTTTTTGATGATTCTTTTTTTGTTTGGTGAAGCTGCTGCTTCCCGATTGGTCCCATTTGTTTTCGGTCTAGTTCTGATAATGACATCCATAACAAAACCATATAAGTCTTAAATTTGCTTTAAGCATGTGCATGACAAATGGACGAATAACTATCGACGTATCGAAGTGACGTACGCTAAGACGATATCGCGCCAAACGATTTCAATAATTGGATAAATATTGAATGGGATATTGGAGAAATCTATCGGTCGGTTCGGTATCGGGTGATTTTTTACTGTATATTTCACGTGTTCGAAGTTATTTATAATCAAAATATAATCAAAAATTGTGTCTTGTCCACAAAACTTGGTAAATACTCCAAAGATTTGAAAGTACTAAGCTCGAGTCTCGTAAAAATGAGACGAGTCTTATAATTTGAACTTGAAAAACTTGAGTCTGTACCAACAGTTTTTTTAGTCGCTGGTGTTGGTCCAACACTATTGTTAGCTATACTTAGCCATACTTGAAATAGTTACACGAGTACATGACATATTATGTCAGTTGAGAGCAGACATGCGGTGTACCAGAGCATTATGGACATGTCACCCGAATTAGGCATATCAATGATAATGCGTTATGTAATTGACCATTACATGAAGCAAATTAGGGCTTAAAACTAGCAATACACTGACGAGAAAGTTTCCAAAATTAAGAAGATTTTCATGGAAAGTTCTTGGTATTTTTTTCCAAAGGCCATCTTTTTAAACGCCCCCCACTTTTTTGTAAAATTGGTATTTATATCTACTCAGAATCGTGAGCTATTTCGATCATAATAGGAGAAAACTTTCCATTAAATTACCGCCGTACAAGCCAAACGGAACGAGAAAAATCTGGGGACAACATTTTTCTGCTATCAGGATTGCTAGAGCTCACGATTCTAAGTGGAAATCATATCATTGTATTTTTTTTTTATGTTGGCACAACAAGTGGCTCCACTCCACCTGATCGTAAGTGAAAAGTAGAGCCCAAATCGCGGCGGCAACGAACAGGAGACAATCAGTAACCTGTATTAAAGGCAAAACCAACTATTTCCCTGAAATTGGTTTTGCTAATTAGGGTTTTATGCCAAAGACATAGAAAACTATTTGCTAAAACATTTATCGAAATAACTAGTTCTGCATCTGAACCCGCGATATTAAAAGTTCAAAATCCAAAAAAGTGGGAGGACAACTTTGAAAAAAAATTGCCCAATTATTCCTTGCACATTATATTGCTAATCCTTAGCGCCAAGTTTTACGGCACTTGATGAGTTGATACAATAACCAGTGGGTAATTCAGAAAACGTTGAAGGTCGCGATTGTCAATGTCAACTGTTGGGAGCATAGCGTAATCCTTAAACTGAAAGAGTTGAGAATTAGGTGAATGGCAACTTGCATGAGAATTTTCTTTTGAAAATTTTCTGTAAAGGCAATTTTGAGAATGTTCCGCAACCTGTACGTTGCTAATTTTTAAGTAAGATATTACGTAAGAAGTATTTTAGGAAACTGATGAATTATTTAAAATAAGTAATACATAATTAATATATCATGAGATTTTTTTTTTGTTCAGGCAGGGAAAAATGCTTTACGCATACTGCCCGGCTGCCGGCGCCGAAGGAGAGCAGGGCGTCGGCGCAGAGCCTTTGCAGGCCGCATGCAGCCGCCGTAAGAGGGACCTGCGGGTGATGGATCAGGAGCCCAGTCATCCGCCTGGAGAGGTCCCGAGCCGGATAGCCCTCAAGTGTTCCGAGGTGCTATCGGCGGAGTAGGCTGCTGATGCAGCCCAAAAGACGGGCCCGTAAGAGCAACGTTTGCGGGGTTCTCGGAGGAGTGCAGCAGCGTTCCCCAAACCCCGCACATAGAGCGAGCGGTGGAACACCCCAGGGGCTTAGGCCGTGCGAGTCGGACATAACCACCCGGCTACTCCCGGCCCGGGTGGTATCCATAACGGATTCCCCTGGGTCAACAAAAAAAAAGGAGACGTTTATGAATAAGGGGGTAAGTTACAAAGACTGAATAGACAAAGAAAAAACGATTAATGATCCGGCCTGATGAACGATTCAGAAATAATACCAAATAGTACATTACGATACAGGTATGAAAAAAATTAAGTTTGAAACGAGTGGAGATAAATTAAAGCACAACCGAAGGGAGGGAACTTTAAATCGACACGAGTTACGAAACCGAATTCCGTTTGTGCACGTGTATCGTACGACGTTTTTCAATACTAGCCTTCCGAAGATTTCGACCTGACGTAAAATGAACCACTTCTCGCAATAGCGCTTAAAAAAGCCATTGCCGTCTGTTCTAAAAAATCTTTTTATGTAGCCAATAACGAGCTTCAAATATAATACATTTTATAATTTTAAAACACAGAAACAAGAAACAGGGAAACAAGTAACTCCTGCCTACAGTCTCTAGGGAAATCTCAGCTTTGAAAACTTAAATTACGAGGAAATATTGAAAAGTAATCTTACGTTGAATTGTGAAGTTTTTACAATAACGGCACATTGTTGTTAAGGTAAGGTGTTTATTTTTGAAGAGTTTGCAACCAGTAAGGCTTGTGGATGATGGACATTGGACGTCTTTCGGCTGATATGAGGATGATGATGATGAGGCTAATTCTAATATCATCCAACTATGTTACAGAAAATGATCAAGTCGCTACTAAAGGTGCATTTAGACCAAACGAGCATTCGCTCATTCCATCCCCCACTCTACGAAATTTATTCGTTACACAAAACGTGACTCATCGAAATTCGTTGATTTCGTAGAATCCAGGATAGGATGAGCAAATGCTCGTTTAGTTTAAATGCACCTTACCACCGAAAACACACATGGAAAATTGACTTTTCCATACTATTCAACTTTAACTACTCACTCATTTTGTATGAGAGGCTACATTTTTTAAAAGATATATCGATGTTGGTACTATACGGAAAGTTTATACTTCATCGTGCTGGCTGGTAGACTCGGTCGGTAGCTGGAAGGATCGTCGTTCCGTTCCACCCTGTATAGGTAGTTACATCCAAAAGCTCTAAAACTACCTACAAAACCAATTTTTTTTCACTAACGCACAAAACATGTCCTCACAAGAATTCCTACCCGGATCCTATATAAATTGTACAGTTTTAAAAATTATTCTCTATCATATTTTTTGCGTAATCTCATTGTACTTACAGTGCCATCTGTCGTCTTACACTGAAGCTATTTTCTTTTACCAATTTACTCGTCTAATCACGTCTTTTGTCTAAGCTTAACCTTTTCGACAAGTTCAACAATTAATAACTGTAACTTTCTCGAATTCAGTAGCAAATTGAACAATAATTACTTCATAATTCAACGAAAGGTGCAAAATAAGTGAGTTAAGCAAGTTCATAAAACTCTCTTCTGTGCTTAAAAAGTTTTGCTTTAGTCCCCTTTTAAGATTTATAACACCTTGTTTTTGAGGAGTCAGATAAAGTTTGCTAGTTTACTTATGACTTTTGACATAGACAAGAACGCATAAAGACGTGCAATGTTCACTACTGGACATATACTTTCCCCAGAGCGTGCCAAAGGATGGGTATGGTTGTAAAAAGTATCCTGAATCAAATTGTTACGGAGACGAAAATCCATAATATTATGATCAAAATACCGCACACGATCGATGTTGCTGGTTTTATGACTGAACTTGATATGTAAGTAATTGAATTTCATACTACCTTGCGGGCCTAGGCCAGCACTAGTTACTACAAGAAGGAACCTTCTACTGACAAGGAACATTGACAAGTGATTCAACATAGAAAGTAAAAAAATATGAATATCACCTTTTAAAATATTTGCTCAAGCAGCTTCATTTCAGGTAACTACCTACACAGCCTACGTACTTAGTTTTTGTCTTTCTGACGTCTGCAGTAACACTTTTGTCTGAATGGTCCGTTCACAGGCAATATTATTATTGTACCAACCCCAATATATTACAGGGTTCTATTTTACATTTTCGGGGTAATTAAATCCGGATCGAAGTTTCAGGTTAGTGTAACAATTTTCAAATTTCAAGTTGACAAAATTGCAACATGGAAACTTGTAATAATGGGGCACCGATATTGTGCGCAGCGTAAGGGATCCCTCAGCCACGCGAAGTCTGTAGGATTGCTTGTCTTTGGCTTTTATTGTTTATAGTATTTAACAATAGATACGGCGTAAGTGTTGCAAAGTTTATTTCGAAGGTAAAGGATTTCATTCTCGGATCAACTTTGCGTACCTGTAGAACTAGAACTTATTAATTAATAGTGTCTGTCTTCTAATCTTCTTCTCCATCGCTTTATCGCTCTCTTATTGCTAACGATTATCATTATAACCTCGCGAACATAATATAACATGGATGTCTAACGACAGCTCAAAAATACCCCCTAAAACATTTGCTCAATTGTGCCAAGATGGGCAGCACATAGCGCTTTTCTTAACACCGTGCATATTTCGGCGCAACATCAAGTGTTTATAGAATATAGCCAATCGAAACTTTGATGGACCAATCATAATTATATTTAAATGGTGGTTTAAGTTTTTGTAGGTTGATATTTAAATTCATTACCGTCGGGTGTGACTCTTGTCAACTAAAACTCAGGACCGTTTTTGAAAGGCAATTTAGTATGGCGTACGGCTTCCATGTTTTATTTGGAGTTATAACCTCTCTTTAATGTATCACTATAGTCGCTGCCAGAACTATCAGACCGGACACGGTTCTCAAATATATCTAAGCATGCACTCTAACGTTATGACAATTGATGCCTGCTCAGATAATTTATGAGTACCCTGATCGCTATTAAGTATATTTGATGGCGACTTTACACTTGCATCTATCTATTATGGCCAGATTGCTTGTTACAGAGCGGCGCCAATTGATAAAGCTTGTGCGTTTTGCGATCTGTTTCAGTTGCGAAAGAAATGCTACTGTCTTTGTCACACTAATAATAAAGAGTGACAGGAAGAGAAAGATAACATCATTTCTCTCGACATGCCCATAGTAAATCTCTGGCCATGTCCATGGAAAATTTTGCTTCAAAATAGCGTCTCATCGCCGTCCTCGTTCAGTGTCCGTGTTAGACGGTGCAACGACCATTTCACTATCGTGGGATGGGATTCGGCCACAGCTGTAGTATAAACGCGGGAGCAGCCACACATACTCTAGGAGGAGTTTCGTTACAGAAAATCAATTTAGAGCCATTTACCAACGCCATTTAACTTGTATGCCACAAGGCATACCGACCATTAATTGATAAAAAAAATTATAACATTCAAATAAATTATATTTATATGCAACGAAAATATTTGACGGCGGCGTCATCATGTAGAATCTAAAATGTGAAAAATATCCAATAGTAATCAATGTACAAAAACAACAGCTGCACCTGACCTGCCCGATCAGGCGATCACGCCACTATGACGTCATGCCACCTGCACCCGCCCGGAGCCTCTAAGTCCTATAAGTAACCTGACTGATGGTCGGTGGGGGCATTCTTGTCATCGAAATGGTCAGTTGCAGACGTTGTCTTATACGCTGTGTTATTTTAAGATTGATGTTTTAATATCGCGAATTGGTGAAGAATAAACCAGTGCTCAAATACGAAGTTGGTAATTGTCTCATTCATTGGACCCTAAACCCTACTCTTATTATAATAACAGAGGAGACGCCAATATATTTATACAGTAAAAGTAATTTCATCGAAACTAAACTTGCCTATCTAAAATCTAAAACAGGTAAAACAGGCCCTCGTGGCAATATTCTGAGGATGCTGGCGGCATTTTCTCGCTGTATCGCAATGCCTACAAATTACGTAACATTAATAATTAAACACAACGTAATGCTGAATAATTCGATATTATTATAAATAAATTTTAACACCCAAATCAACAAGGATTAACATTTTCAAATTAATTAAAAGTTAAATAAAATATTAACAAAATCGTTTATTTGCATAAACAATATTCACTAAGGAAATAAATCCGACTCTCTGGGCTAAAAACACCGAAATTCAATTTATTTCTTTGTTTATCATATTTACCTGTGCCTCAGAGGTATTTTCATGTATTTAAGTATTTACTCGTCTTACTAGTTTATTTAATAAATAAAATGGATAAAAAGCTAAAATTCTGATTTTATTAAACCAATCTGACCTATCAATTAAAAGTAATCCAGAAAATTGGGATTTCGCGGAACGTACCCTCTACTTAAGTACTTCCTCGCTAGTAACTATTTCGCTTACCGACTGTGATGCATACAATGTTTTTCATCACACTTGCCGACAAAAAAAAAGTTTTAAGACATAATATTATAAAATGACGTACTGCTTGTAAAAAAAAGTTTTAAGACATAATATTATAAAATGACGACTTCATCACACTTGCTGTCTAAGCTCGCCAATGCTTGCGCGCGTAGCGGGAGTAATAGAAAAGTGAAATTCCCTAGGGAGTAATAGAAATGTCAGTACGTCATTTAATAATATTACGTCTTAAAACTTATTTTTTTGGTTGGCAAGTGTGATGAAAAAACATTGTATGCATCACGGTCGGTAAGCGGAATACTAACTCGAGTCATAAAAGCCCTCCGCCTAACGGCGTCGGGCTTCTAACACTCTCGTTAGTAATTCCGTACTTACCTCCTTCGATGCACAATGTACTATTATTAATTACCATGTGTGTTAAATTTCGTGATTCTCACCTGAATG
>JALPQI010027031.1:0-11314 GCA_025490895.1 Thaumatotibia leucotreta
GTCCGAACGCACTCCTTCGTGGGGATAATTGGCTCCATCATGACTCCTCAAACGCATTTAATGATGGTGAGTAGGTTTAATTACTAATCTATTGTAATTCCAGCGCATGTTACGATCTCCACTGGCTTGTATCTCCCACGTCAGAACACACTCCTTCGTCGGGATAATTGGCTCCATCATAACTCCTCAGACGCATTTAATGATGGCGAGTAGGTTTAATTACTAATCTATTGTAATTCCAGCGCATGTTACGATCTCCACTGGCTTGTATCTCCCACGTCAGAACACACTCCTTCGTGGCGAGAATTGGCTCCATCATGGCTTCTCAAATGCCTTTAGGTGAGAACTATATCCACAATACTATCCCATGCCATGCTGCGGCCCTACCGCGATCTACGAAATCCGCAAATTTCGAGGCGTTTGTCTAGCAGTAGACAGATATAGGCTGATGATTTGATGTGATCCCACGCTCTCCACCGTCCTCTACATGTCCGGCAAGCTCATGTCGTCCTTCTACATGTCCATCACGTACATCTTCACGTCGGAGCTGTTCCCAACATCCACCAGGAACTCCATGCATGCTCTGTGCTCCTCCGTGGGCAGGGTCGGCTCCATCATGGCTCCTCAGATGCCTTTACTGGTAGGTTTAATTAGGTACTATAACTATGTTCATTCCACCCCCAAGACAAACGACCTTTTGAAGATCGCCGGGAGAAGCTGGATACAGGTCGCTTCTAACAGGAGTATGTGGAGGTCCAAAGGGGAGGCATACGTTTACCTCGTGCCTACTTTACGTCAAAATTTACCAAATCAAATTGGAAATTTGTCTTATTGACATAGAGTTAAAACATTGATTGAAGCTTTGGGTAGGACACAAGTAGGCAGGAGGTTAAGCAATGGATGTCTTATGGCCGCAATAATGATGGAGATTTTAATTCCTGCCCATACCTCGCTAACCGTGTGGTGACAGCAGTAATACACTTGTCTCCATCCCAACTCTTCTCCTGGGTGTGGTAAGATTCGATAAATGGATTGAAGTGTCACTGGATGCTGAGCCAAGTTGCCAATCGCTAACGCTTAGTAGCGTATCGTAGTTTTCCCTCTCTGTCACTCTTTCATATTTGTGCGACAAAGACAGTTAGCTGCCGTTCGCTTCCGATTGACGATTAAGCGTTAGCGATTGGCAACTTGGCTAAGCACCCAGGTGTATGTTGTCAAAGGGGAGGCGTATGTTAAGCAGACGTCTTATGGCCGAAATGATGACGGTGATTTTAATTCCAGCCTCGCTAATCGTGTGGTGACAGCAGTAATACACTTGTCTCCATCCCAACTCTTCCCCTGGGTGTCGTAAGATTCGATAAATGGATTGAAGTGTCACTGGATGCTGAGCCAAGTTGCCAATCGCTAACGCTTAGTAGCGTATTGTAGTTTTCCCTCTCTGTCACTCTTTCATATTAGTGCGACAAAGACAGTTAGCTGCCTTTCGTTTACGATTGACGATTAAGCGTTAGCGATTGGCAACTTGTCTAAGCACCCTGATCATTTATTTATTGAAGAGTGATGATTGACAGCAGCGTCACCATAGTGGACACACTATTGCAATCACCAACCCTTTTGCCAACGTGTACGTGTAATTACCTTCTAATATTTCTTAACCTTTTTTTCATCATCATCACCAGCCTATATCAGTCCACTGGACGTAGGCCTCTCCCATTAACTATGCGTATAGACGCATTAGGAGGTAAATGCCCATAATCGCCGCGCTGGACAAGCGGATTGGCGATCGCAGTAATGTGTACACTATGATGACGCTGCTGCTCAGCATCAATCTTGTAGAATGGTCAGTGACACTTTCATCCCTTAGTCGACTCTTACGACACCCGCAGGAAGAGTCGGGGTGGTAACAAATGTATTCTTACTGCCGTCATCACACGGCACCTTTTTTTGGAAATAAAATATTTGTATATGCTCATACGCATAGTTAATAGGAGAGGCTTTTGTCCAGCTGTGGACTGGTATAGATATGATGTGATTCTACGCTCTCTACCGTCCTGTCGTCCTGTTATACTTACGTACGAATTCACGAGTGCGAGAGAGAGGCAACACTTCGTTCGTGGTTCGCGGTGCGGCCTCTGGCCTGGTAATATGAATACATTTGTAATCCCAACTCTTCCTGAGGGTATCGTAAGAGTTGACTAAGAGATTGAAGTGTCACTGACCATTTATTGATGATGGGCAGCAGCAGCAACATCATAGTGCCGCGATCGCCAACCTGCTTGCCCAGCGTGACTATTATGGGCGGGTTCCCTCTATCTTGCATAATTTTGTTTGTCCGAAACGCTTAGGACATAACAGACTTGGCATAATCTTAATAAGGCAGAAACATCACTTGGCATAAATAACAATATTTCGAACATTATTTTGCCCGAAACTATCTTGGCATATTATTATTTACGCCGAGTGTTACAAGACAGAAATTTGAGCTATCTAAGCTCCCGCCTAAGTCTTTGAGGTTATTTTTATTTAGCAAACTAGAAAGAGTAGAAAGTACTCAGCTCAGTGACACAGTAAGTAACGTACAGAATATTACTACTACCTCGATTATATTGAGAGGTTGTAATTATCTAATTATTCCTTCTCTGTTATGCTAAAACAAATTATGCCGATACTTTTTATGCACATCCAGATTATGCCTCATCATATTATATATTTATTACATAATAAGAAGCAATAAAATACAACTAAGATCTTAAAAGTAATCAAATATATATATGCCTCATCATAAATAGGAGCATCGAAATATGCTCACATAATATTCGAACAACTCGAAATCTGCCACAACTAAATATGCTAAAGTTGAGTATTATGCCACAACAGTTTCTGCACGAAGCCCATTATGACTACATAGTTTATGCCATATCGAATTATTCATAAAATAATTATGCCACAACACGGAGAACCATTATGGGCATTTGCTTTCTAATTTATATATTTATAAGAAGAGGCGTTTGCCCAGCAGTCGCAGTACTCGCAGTCTACTGCTGCACAAACGCCTGTAACTGTATTTATGATCACATAAAATCATCAGCCTAAGTATATCAGCAAAGCATGAGAAGAGGCGTTTATCCAGCAGTCGCAGTCTGCTGCATTTGATGTGATCAAAAATACAAGTTGTCTCTATGCTATTTATTATCTTCGCCTGTACAGCCTGGCAAAAAAGAGTAGAAATTAAAAACTGGTAATATTGTGGTGTCGTCCAGTTTTCTCACCTGCGACCATATATAACATGGACGTCTAACGCTTGCTCAAAAATGCCCCCAAAACCAATTGTTCAATTGTGCCAAGATGGGCAGGACATAGCGCTTTTCTTAACGCCGCGCATATTTCGGCGCAACATCTTTGACAAACGTTTATAGAATATAGCCAATCAAAACTTTGATGGGCCAATCACAACTATTTTTAAATGGCGGGTTAAGTTTTTATAGGTTGATATTGAAATTCATTACCGTGATGCATTGAAGACGGAGTGACACTTGTCAACTAAAATTCAGGCCCGTTTTTGATAGACAATTTAGTATGGCGTGCGGCTTCCATGTTTTATTTGTTCGTAGTTTCTCACGCATATTGATTTGAAAGGGACGACACTACGATGTTGCTACTTTTTAATTTCTACTCTTTAACTGTATTTTTGATGACATCAAATCATCAGCCTATATCAGCATAGCATGAGAAGAGGCGTTTGTCCAACAGTAGACTGCGATTGCTGGACAAATGCCTCTTCTCATGCTTTGCTGATATAGGTTAATGATTTGATGTGATCAAAAATACAAGTTGTCTCTATTGCTATTTATTCTCTTCCACTCTTTATTACCAGACTATACTGAATCAATATTTCCCAGATGATGTACTGGGCGGCCCTGCCAGCGCTGGTCTTCGGCCTCGCGTCGCTGGCCGCCGGCCTCCTCACGGTGCTGGTCCCGGACACGACGGCGGCCTCGCTGCCAGACACGGTGCGCCAGGCCGAAGACATTGGCAAGCGAGGACAGGACAGAAGGATCGATACTTAGTGAAATGTATATTTCGCGGTTTAAATAAAGTAAAATATGACAAATAGTGTTGAAATAAATTTTTCCTTCCATGAAATTAAAATATTTTTATTCATGATTCACCGTTTATTTCATTGTTAAAACATTAAAATGTTGATATTTTTTCATCACACCTGTTCGGTAAGTGCGCCAATGCGCTGCGGCGATGCGCGCCGTAGGTGCGTCATTACACCCTAGTAGGCTGTCAAGGATTTTCATACAACATTACGTCGCACTAGCGCGGCGCCGAGGTTTCTTTTATGAAAATGATAAAATTAAGTCATCCCTGATTTAGACCATTTTAGAGTAGTTTTGTGAAAATATATTGTTTTATTTACTTTTTTGCCTCACAGGTATGCCACGGGCGGTACAAGAATTATGAACACAAATTCTTACTTACCGCCCTTAATACACAATGTACTAAAATTTAGCACCCAGTCCTTGACTCCCTATGAAGGCACAGAACTATAAATTAGGTATACTCTTGGGTCGACTCATTCGTTTTTCGTCACGTTCCCAAATTTGTCCGATTCTGCCTTCGTCACCCATTCTTCATTCGTCAAGTTAGTCTCCAGTCATTGTCGTCTTTGACCATAATAAGTTGTTGACCTTTTTCTTATTTCGACTCAATCGTTTTTTGTCGTTTCGTATTTGGTCATATTCTAAGTTGGTACCGACTTAAGACTATGAAAATATACGAAAAACATAGATTTAACAGCGAACATGACGAAAGAAAATTATGACGAGTTAAGAACGAGACGGATTAAGATAAAGACGAACAACAAATTTGACCAAAGATGAGAAAGACCATCGACGATCGTGACGAATAAAGAATGGGTGACGAAAGCAGAATCGGACAAATCCGGAACGTGACGAAAAACGAACCAGACGACCCAAGAGTATACCATAAATTAGAATTAAAAAAAAAACACAAAAATTTGATCAATTAGGTACCTAAATACAATTATATTTAAAAAAGTGAAATAATCTAAAAAATATTAATAATTAAAGAAATAAACGGGAGAGTTAAATAATCATTTATTTTTGTGCAAATTACTTGTTACATAAACTTTGAAGAACTGTTCATTTGTCGGCAGTGTAAATTGCAAACGATAGTTGGGCAGGGCACATTGATAGCAGCACCGTAAAACTCAACGAACCTGAAATTAGAAGACTGTCTTTTCAAATACTGATGTGTAGAATTATCCACACGAGAGAGAAACCATACTTCTGTGAAATATGTTATAAAGTGTCACAATCAAGTACTCAGGAACCATGAAAGAGTACGCCATAAGATATATCGGAGTGCCTAGCGTGCCTCAATTGTCATTGTGTTGGAGTGTATGTGTGCGCCTTCCGGTGTGGCCGCCGCTCGAGAACCTTTGCCGCAACGGCCATCGGTTCTAAGTACATGTACAATTTTTATTTATGCGAGCGCAATTGGCCGGTTTTTTATATCAGTTTAAAACTGAATTTTAATTAATCTCCTTGACTTTGGTTCACGAGACAAAGTGTTTTGTATAAAACTATACAAATTACTTGTTTTCCGTCGTAATTTTGCCATGTAGATTTTACATAATGACTAAATACCTAATACCTAAATGTTGTAGTAACAGACGTACATAGTTTTTCTTTTACGAAAAACCTTGACACTAACCGTTTAATCTTGGCTTATTGGCCTAACATTGAATTGTGCAAAATGGATTTTAAAGACTGTACCTACATCTCTAGAAATGAGTTATTGAAAAGGTATATTAATGATTCAGTTGTATTTTAGAGATAGAGATCTATATTTGCATCCAATGCGTAGTATACCTACATATAGCAATACAAAATACATGGACCCTGGTAGATATATATCGCAATAATTGTAATTAATTTTTTTTAATGAATTGTTGGCAGTCATAAACATCATAAACTTATCTCAGTCCACTGCTGAACGTTCCTCCTGATATCGTGTAGGTACCTATAGGTATACGTGATTTTTTACGACTGGAAAAGTTAGTCGAAGACTGTTCCACATTTTCACCCCAAATACGAGGATCTTTGTCAAGAGCTAATCATATGTCATAGATATGTTGAGCAGGCTTTAGAAAACGTGAGTAAGTACCCCACGTGGAATAATTTAAGCAAAAAGTGTCACGAGAGTTTTAAATTTACATATGTTAAATGCAATTTCTTTGTTTCTTGGTCCTTGTGTATTGAGTTGTTTTTAGATGCTTTCATGTAGGTAATCAAGATTCAAGGTTAGTACTAGCATATAAGTAGAGGTGCAGATGAATTGACGTCTATTGTTGGGACGAGATAAGTTAATTTTTGAAGTCTAAAGTTAGATAAACTAAACGTAATTATTTATTACACTTTACAACAGTAAATAATATACGGAGGACAAGACCGCAACTTCACCAACGTGAGTATGGTATCACCCGATATTGTGGCATCCAAGTGTGGCAGGTTCCACATGAACATGCCTGGGATAACTCGGGGCATTTATACGAAAGTGATGTAGCAATATATTTTATCGACTAAAAATATATCGAAGTTACTGTGAATGACAACATCAAAATGTTATTCGGCATAAATAAATATTAGGTACTTTACTCTTCAATTAAAATAAAAAATAAATTTAAACGGGTGGTTACGCTTTTATTTTAAATAGTTTTCACAATATACAATTGATATTAAAATATCAATATTTAAGTTGTCATTTTTATTAAAATGACATCTGCATACTTTTACTATCTGAAGAGGCCCGATACTGTAATCGAGAATGTCCAATAAGCACATCTTTTATTATAATTTATATCGACATTTGTTTAATCGATATCAAATCCCTATAACTTGCCCCCAGTTATCCCAGGATGCTTAGCCAAGTTGCCAATCGCTAGCGCTTAATCGTCAATTGCAGCTAACTGTCTTTGTCGCTCTAATATGAAAGAGTGACATAGAGGGAAAACTACGATACGCTACTAAGCGCTAGCGCTTGGCAACTTGGCTAAGCATCCAGGTATGCACATGAAGGACTCTACACATAAGATCTTTATCGTCATCTATCAAAAGTTTTTTTTCTAAGGATTCGTTTTCGGTCTTCTTTATTTATTTATTTATTTATTTAAACTTTATTGCACAAAAGAAAATCTTAAAGTACAAAAGGCGAACTTAATGCCAAGGGCATTCTCTACCAGTCAACCTTAAGGCAAAGCAGAGAAGGTGTGGGCGGTGCTATCTTGGGTATGTAACAAGTAAACTGAAATAATATTAACAACAAACACATGACTCACTATAAAAATATATATATATTTATCACATTATAAAATATATTATAAATATTTATATACATACATATAACCTACATACATACAATAAAAAACATAATATATATATACACGATGATTCTTAATCCGTGATCAGGAGTAGAAAAACATTAAAATTTAGCCAAAATTAAACTTATTCGGCGAGGTCTCAAGTTATTTCTTCACTGTTTAATTAATTAAAAGTGAAAACCTAATTAAAACAAATTACCACTTAATACATGGTCATCCTACACTACAAAGTTTAACTACGATACGTCAAGTGCCATCAGTATGGCGGGAAACGGGAATTTGACGGATCTTATGTCAATAAAGACTTCTATCTACTCATTATCTTATCAGTGCAACACTGATAACGACGAACATAATTGATAGGAGATTAATGTTAACGTGCATTACCTAAACTTGGTAAAATCTTGAGCAATTAAAGCAATTTCTTTTCATACAGTACAATTTAATAATAAAATAAAAACAATAAAACTGCATACCTGACCAACTAAAACAAAAAACATTATTTTAAACATAATTTAACAAGTGTTCAAAATGTCCACCGTGTTGTTCTTGACACAGATCCGCTTGATTGTTCCTGTGATTGGATTGATTCACTCGAAATCTTCTTCAGCAAAGAATCTTAAGATTTGTTGATCCAGATCGTCAGGATGATGACGAGGTCGTCCGGGTGCTCGAGCATGTTGTGGCACTGTAAACTGTCCGAAGTCGCGAAGATTTTTGGTGCATGCGATTTATTAAATTGTGTCCGGGGATCGGAATGTTTGGATGAAGTCCGTGAAATAACTGTTGGGTTCGCCTTGTGCTATTCGTTTGTATTGACAAACGCTGTATGTTTGAGTACGGAGGTGGTAGAGGCATGATTTTTGGCGAATAATTATAATTTTCTCATTAAATATCCGTGACTGACTTTGTTTATTATGCGTTTGACAAAAGTGATTGACAATGTCATGGGCAAGGTTTACTCATAAATTGACAATTGCTAATAACTTTGTAAAGAGATTACAATACAACCTCATTCAATCCGATATGGTAGTAGTACAGTGACAAGGATTTTAGGATAAAATTTAATTCAAAATTAAAACATGATCAAAAAATTTATAAATTTGTTTTCACGTAATTACTACTTTAACGTAATCCCCATCAATTACTGAGTTAGAAAAAATGGTTCCTGATCACGGATTAAGAATCTTCGTGTATATATATTAAGACGAAACGTATTAAACTTAGGTACATACTAATTGTTTAATCTGCGAGCGAAGAAAGCACGAACAGATTTCTTAAATGCATACTTGCTGGGAGAAGTTTTAACATCCCGGGGAAGGCTGTTCCAGAGTCGAGCCACCTGGACGGAAAAGGAACTGGACATAAAACTAGTGTGATGGAGAGGGATGGCAAGAGATAAATTTCCAGAAGAGCGGAGTTGACGGTCACGAGACACGCCATAATATTGAAAGAGAGACTTAAGGTATTCGGGAGAGTGCGGATCATGTAAAATGGAAAAAAGAGTGCAGAGCATTCGACAATTACGTCGTTGACGGATGGGTAACCAGCCAAGCTGAGAACGAAAAGATGACACATGATCATATTTACGGAGACAGTATATGAAACGGATACAGTTATTAAGTAAGCGATCCAACTTATCTAGAAGTTCTCCGTTCAAGTCCGGATAACACACATCACCGTAATCGATTATGGGTAAAATTAATGTAGTAACTAGTAATATTTTGGTCTTAATGGGCAAAAAGTGCTTGAGCTTATTAAGGTAGTGAAGAGAACCCATGACCTTACGACTAATTTCAGCAACCTGCGCTCTCCAACTCAAAGTGCTGTCTACAATAATACCAAGATCCTTAACATTTTGGCTGAACGGAATAAGAGTGCCATTGAAACTCACCGGCGTAACTATACTAAGGTCAAGCTTTGAAAGTTGTCTACTACTACCACATACAATGGCCTGGCACTTTGCCGGATTTACAAACAAACCAAATCTATCAGACCACTGTTGTATATGAAATAGATCCAGGTTTAGCCTGTCAATAGCAGTCGGTAAGTCAGCAACCGTAGATTGGTCATATAGTTGTAAGTCGTCGGCATACAGATGGTACGAACAGCGGAGATCAGGCGTTAAAAAGTTGATAAAAGTTGAGAATAAAAGCGGGGAAAGTATTCCACCCTGAGGCACGCCAGTGGCAAGATCGCACCAGTCAGAGCAGGCCCGATCCACTCGAACTGCTTGTTGGCGACCTCCTAGATAGGCTGAGAACCAGTTAAGGGTCGAATGATACACGTTTAGATGCTTCAGAAGGGCAAGGAGGATGTCATGGTCAACGGTGTTAAATGCATTGGAGAAATCAATTAAAACTAGTATTGTGACCATTTGATCCTCCATGCCACGACGAATATCTTCAATTCTTCTTTCTTTAGGGGTCCCACTATCGGGCAAGGGCCTGTGACTTCCTTGAAAGGGTATTTTACTGTATTAAAAATTAGTATTTTTAGTACAGGTCGTGCCTTTTTTACGCGCTAGTGCGAGAAGTGGCTCATTTTACGTCAGGTCCAAAACTTCGAAGGTCCATCTGTACTAAAAAACGTCGTACGAGACACGTGCAAAAAGGAAATTCATATTTCATGTTTTTCGCACTTGTATCGTAATGTAAATGATATAAGATTCTGTTGAAGTCGCTCACTGAAGTACGGGTACGGGATGAACTTTAATACAGTCAGGGGGTTTTACTGATGAAGGTCGCAGGAGTCCGCTGGATGCGGGTGGCGCAGGACCGGTCATTGTGGCAATCTTTGGGGGAGGCCTATGTTCAGCAGTGGACGTCTTTCGGCTAATATGATGATGATGTTACAGTATCCTTACCATGAGCTGTTGCTGATAACGCAAAAATGTTATATGGGCGAGTAAGATCGACATACGTACTGCTGTTTTTTTTTCTACAGACTATATTCTTCCGCGTGTCCAGCCATGGAAAGCATAACTCCGGAAGAACTAGCAGCCACGCCGGACCGAGTGGCTTCCATGCCGGATCGAATTGGTTCCATGCCGGACCGACGCGCGGCCACGCCGGACCGAATGGCTTCCACGCCGGACCGACGCGCGGCCACGCCGGACCGAGCGGCTTCCATGCCGGACCAAGTGGCGGCCATGCCGGACCAAGTGGCGGCCATGCCGGACCGAGTGGCGGCAACGTTCTCCGGCCGCTCCGTGCTGGTCACGGGAGGCACCGGCTTCATCGGCAAGGTCCTCGTGGAGAAGCTGCTCAGGTATAAATCAGTACATCTTCTGCACAGTGGTCGCATGACAAACTATAACAAACATATAGGTACTCTGGCTTAATAGCTTAATTGTTAGTACCTAAGACAAACGCGGCAAATTCAAATTCTTTGTGAAGCCAAGTATTACATACCTGGCAACACTAGTTGCCTTCCCCTCTCTCTTACCAATATGGCGTAGACCTGTGTAGATGTCGTTCTCTGTACTGTGCTCTATGTTTAATATAAAGATTCGTCTTAAAGAGTGTTTCCATTCACCACACCCAATATAACATGGTGTCAGAAGTCTAGAATCAATAGAAAATATGTCGGACGACGAGTCAAGAACGCCGGACAACGCTCAACGACACGTGCCGCTGCCGCACGCACAATCAAACAATGGCGGACCATACAACGGACAAGAAAGACCGAGGTTGGTAGCAGGTTCCCTTGCACCTCTAAACCTTCACAATTCAAATATGGCAATCACATGGAAAAACTGGATAACCCAACTTAAGATCTATCTCCGAGCCAATAATTTAGAGGGCGAGTCAAACAGTCGTAAGGTAGCCATCTTGTTGCACTTTATTGGCACAGAAGCCCTTATAATATTTTACTCCTTCAACCTCAATATAGACAGCGTAACAC